>JARHVA010009581.1:2500-180000 GCA_037957365.1 Torreya grandis | reverse complement strand
AGTAGCTAGGCTTGAGGTGTTAGATCTCTATGTGTTTTTATTAGTTTTATCATATTAACATTTGACTAAGCCCCTATTGGATTCATATGCATACATAATGGCATGCACAATGGGAGTTAGTCCTTATTCACATTACGTCAAGGTCATCATGATATTTTATATCATGGTGCATAAAATCACATGCTATAATAAAAACTAGGCCAATGGATCTTACAATTAATGCAATGGTCAATACATATCCTTGCTCATAATTGGCATATCTAAAACATCACCCAAACACAAAGTAATAAAGCCATAAATAAATAATAATCCTTATTAGTTAGGATGTGCATCTTTGTACTAATAGGTAGCCCAAATTAATGAATATACTCTATTCCATCATAATATTATTCTGTGAGTATAGAATCATTGCATAATCTCCCTCTAATAATTTTTCATAATGGGGAAAATTATTTACACCTTCAATGATAATATCCACCCTACTACGGAAAAGTATAATTGTATCACATTTGCATCTACCATACTGGGGCATTTTCTTTATTATAATGATTATAACTGTATTTGGGAATTCATTATTTCCACCCATCATCCCTACTAGGGCAAATCACTTTTCCACTAATTATAACCACCTTTGAGAAAATTAGTATTTTCGCCCATGTTACTATTTTCTAATTTGACAACAAGTCAAATTAGTTCAGCCACCTATATAGTCAAACTTGTTATATGGGTCTTACAGGGTGTAAAATGTGTCCCATGGTCTTCAATAAGGTAAAAATTATTTTATCTTTGTCATATTTGTCTATAGTTTTTATTAAGTCATTCTAAGGTCACATTTTGAGTCATTTATTGAGATAGTATGATTTCCATAAGAATAAAAGTGTTCCCAAGTGTACTGTAAGATCCTACATGTAAGAATATGTTAGGTAAACCATTTTGAGACTGATAAATTATAGGTACAACATTGAAAGAAAAGAAGATCAAGAAGTTTCAAGTGGGTTTAGGTAGTTGTATGGCATATAAAGTAGTTTGGGCATGTGTGGCTACTTAAAAATTGTCTTTTGGGATTCCTACAGTCCAATTACACATTTGGGAAGCTTTGAAAACCTTGAAAATGATAAAAACCATTTTATCTTTCCCATCACTCTCCTTGACAAGCAAAAAAGGTCAACCAATTTTCACATGGTATAGATAGGAGTAGACGAGTGGGATAAAATGCCTTAAAGGGATGGTATTGATATATGTGCACTAAAAATTCATGGAAATAGTTTTAGGTTTGGCTGTTTATGCTTCATGAACCATTGCTAAGAAGCTCAACTTCTCAAAACTGTTTGCACATCTCCATCACCTCATTTTTACTTCTCTATTTAAATTAATCTAATCAATTAAAGTTTTGAGTATGTATTATAATGGAATTACCATACTTATCACATGGTTTTTAGTCTATTTTTAATGTGTGTAAGTTAAGTAATAAGTAAAACTTCTTCATTTTACTAGTTAAAGACAACACTGACGTCTATAGACATTTTTTCATTAGTTGAAAAAGTTTATCTCTCCTATAGTAGTCTCAAACAAAATGATACATGTTGTTTCCAATTTAAAATTATATGGTGATCAGTTTTTATTTTGGAGGTTGAGTCTCAAGGAGTAACACTTGGTGGAGTGAAGAGGTCTAGAAACATGGCACAATCAAGAAGCCCTACAACATCCACCTATAGGATTGTGTTATAATGTTTAGATAGAGATGTGTTTGATGTTTATAACCTACGAACATCCATATTTTCTTAGGTTTCATTAAAAACATGGTTAAACCACTGAAAAACCTAATATTAGCAAGAGAAGATTTAGAAGGACACAATCAGGTTTTCTTGCAACAATCAACCACAATCAAGTGAGATTAAGCCTTGATCAGGCATGTCAAAGGAGAAATAAGATTTTAAGATATTGAGAATATTATTAAGTGAAGACAATAGGACTTAGCTATCTAAAAGGTCAAAAATGGGTTGTGAAGACCAATTCAATATGCAAAGTCTTATATTATATAATGATACCTATAGGTATCTCCAATAGAGGTCTAAAGAGTGTTGAGTAGTAGGTATTTAAACTCCAAGAGACCTTTATTTATGTTTGAGAGTATATATAAGATCATGATAACAATTATTAATCCATTGTATGAAGATTAAACCTATAACAATGCCCATAGTTTGAAAATTTTAAAAAGAGACAGGTTACCTTAACCTTTTTGACCTATTATATCCTTATATAACCTAAAATTGGCTAGGTAAATAGGGGAAGTTCCCTCTATTTTATCTCAAATAGAGGGCACTCCTAGTCGAGGCAAGTCTATAGGCATAAAGTGTGGATGTTGGAAAGATTACAAGGAAAGTCTTGGAATACTAAATAATGGTGTGGAATGTCTATTTAAACATGGAAAAATATTAATAATCACTCATAGTTCTAATAAACCACTCAAAGGTGGTCATGGGTAGTTAGGCATATTAGGCCTAAAACTAGACCTAATCCTTATAAGGGTTTAACTTCACTTATGAGACAATTTGACCATTAATATCCATTTGATGATCTTTAGGAGAAATCTAAGGATGAAATACAACTATTAATTTGTAGAGGAACAACATGGGGTGGTCAACTTGACCTAAAACCATGATAGGGGTACCCAAAATGCATGAAAAAACTTGATATGACAACTTTAAGTGCTCATATATATATATGAACATCAAGCATGGTACCTCAATCATCAAGGGGTAGTTTGGGAGGGTCCTATACTCAAGATTTGTGGAATTGGTTCAGGGTTTGGACATCAAGTTTTTATGAACTATTGTTAAGAACCAAAACCTTTTAAAACCCTTTTAAAACCTTGGTTTTTACCTGATCGAGAAATTATGCAAGGAGATGAATTTAGGGGGTTATTTTGGCCTTTGAAGTGTTTTATATTTTTTTAAGGCTCTCTCAAGATCTTGGACATAAAATTGGTTTGTACCTTACTGGTATGGACAAGAAAAATTAAGGATTTTTACAAGTTTTTGATTGTTCTAAAGGTATAAAAAAGAAAAAATAGGTGAGAAACATTGAAGGAGGTAAATTTGGACTTATTATAACTCCATAAACTCATTTCTCATATTTGATAAGCATGGAAACCTATTTGTTATATAGTTCATTTTAGGTAGTCCTAAATAGACAGTGAAAAGAGTGACTACCTAATGAGAAGATGAAAGGTTTGTTTTTAGATCTATTTAAGGTATAATTCATGGAGTATAAGACATAGGGACCTTTAAAAAGTGTCTTAACACCTATTCCATGGATTTGGTTGAGAAATTTAAGGTCACCTTGATGATAAATGTGAAGAATGAGGCCTAGAAGACCAATGAATGACTATAGATGGTGAGTACAAGTGTCATGAAGAAGGCTATCAATTAGGGAGGCATATTATGACTTATATATATTTTTCATAACCTCCCTAAGATAGTGAATATGTGTCATGTATTCCTATATTATTTTTAAGTGTTCAAGAGATGATTCATCATGAAGTTAGTTTCAAGAAGGTAGTTGGAGGTCTCTACACCAAGTTTGGAGAGTTTGTCATGCTTCAAATGGACAATTATCTAATGAGACCTTAATGGTATATTCTCCACTCCATTATCCTAAAATGTAATTGATTCTTACATCTTGACACTTATTCTTTGTGACCTTTACATTTCCTTTATTCTCTCTCCTCTCACATGCTCTATAAATACAAGACATTTTAGATTTTGTAAAAAAATCCACACCTAGTATGGCAAAGCCCTGATGGTTTGATACTATATTTTTACTTTGAAATAAATATTTAAAATATAATTTTTAGTTAATAATCTATTTTATCTAAGTGTGTGAAGTGGTGTGTAGTGAAATGTCTAGTGATAAGCATCTATCCTTGCCTTCTCTTTACTCTTCCATGTTTGATGCAAATAGTTTCCACTCTAACAAGTCAAATAAAGTGTAGTCAAGTGAATTTGTCTATATTTAAGTGTAAATAGTAGCCTTAGTGTCTAAAATATAACCTATGGTTCACTCACCTTGTTTACTTCAGTGCATATCACCTCCATGTTTGAAATACTAATGTTAGAGCAATTAAGGATTTTGATACTAGTGTTATGAGTCATGTTTCTTAGTGAAAGTGTATGGTAGTCTAGTGGATGCACTTCTAGTGTATCACCTCATAAGAGTATTTTAATTTCATGTTACTTCTCTGTATTTTCAACCAAACAATAAAGTAGTGTAGGTGATAGGAAAAAAAGCCATATCCAGGGAACCAACCTTTAAAACTAGAGGTTTATCTCTACTATAGGTAACCCATAGGCCTAGAGGAAATCCCATGTTTTCCAAATATTAGAGTAGTCTTGAACAACCATCTCTAGGTTTCAAGATTTGGTGACAATAATTCTTGTATGCTTGATGGGACTATTGTCTGAAAGACATCTTGTTAAGTTGAATGCTAGTCTTGATAATATCACAACTGCATATGGTGCTCTACTTATAATTTGGTGAATCCATTTAGGGTAATATCTAGTTTTAGACAAAGTTTTATCATATATTTGTTTCATACTTCATGTTCCTTACTAGGTCAATTTCTAGTAGAGGTATCAATCCCATAAACTTACTCCTTCAACCTGAACTTCCTCTTGAAGTTCAACATCATCAACCTATCTTGACCTTTGAAGAATAAGAAAATTTTACAATCCAATAAGATCAAGAGAGTGAAGAGGATATTGAGGATAATATGGTTAGTAATCATGCCTTCCCAGCCTTTAACACTGAAAATCCTATCCACCTCAATGCATATCATGATATACCTCTTAATGCTATTAAGAGTGTTCCCACTTTCAATGGGGAAGGCCATGTCACCCCTAGTGAGCATATTAGGGAAATATCTAGTTTCTATAGATTTTATAATGTTACTAAAGTCAATATTTCTATTAGACTACTTACCATATCCCTTAAAGGGAAAGAACTTGACTGGTATAGGACATTGCCTATAGGATGTATGACCACTTGGGATGATTTTGGAGAGTTGTTAACCTCATGTTTTTAAGACAAAAGAGAACACACATCACTTATTCATCAGTTCAATGTAATTCAAAGAGGCCGTAAGGAGACTATGCATGAATTTAATGAGATATTCCAAAGGACCTGACATAGGCTACCTCCTCTCATGAGACCACCTATAGGATTTGTGTTTCCTACATATCTAAGGGTTATTGGTACTAACTTATCCATCATGTTGTAGTCCACAGGTGGTTACACCTTACCTAAAGCTTATGAATTGGTCATTAGAGATGAGAATGGACTAATATAAGTTGGAAAACTATCTCCAAATGTCTCCATACCTCTGTTGCCAAAAATTTCTACTACTACTCTAAGTTTTGCTCAAATTTGAAATGTAAATACCAAGTTTAGAGCTTCCCCCAAGAAGGTAGAAGATACCATTAACTCAGATGCAAGGTACAAGGCCTTAAAAGTTAATATTAGGAAACTATATCAATATTATTGAGTTAATAAAAACACCTACCCCTATCCTCAACAAGAAATAGGTTTCCACCTCAACTGATCTAGGAAACACTTTAGGTGACACTTCAAGAAATAATTTAGGTGATGGTTCTACCCCAATTGGTGGCAAAACTTTTGGGAGCCATGACTTTTGTAACATAGCTCAATTTAACTCCCCAATTAAATTATTGGAAATATAATAATGATGATAATATGATGAGATGGAATGGAGCTATGCTCAGTGGTTTTTGACCTCTAAAACCCTAATTGAAGTATCCTAAATTTCAATTTTAATAGTGTAGCCTAGAAATAGTAATTTATCAAATTTTATAATGTTGTAAATCATGGAAGTTGAACCACTTCATCTCCCCTAAGATTGGTGACCTTACACATCCTCCTCCTACCTTCAAAGTATGTATAAAAATATATATATCCTAAAAAGGAGATCAAACATCTCTTCCTAGAGATAAACATATGTTTTTTACATTTTTTTAGCAATAAAACATCTCTCCCCAGATATAACATTATATAATTGTGTTATTTTGTGTTCTTAAATTATCTCTTAGCCAAAACCTCTAAGTTTTGGATCAGTGATATTAGAGTGGTTTATCTTTAGAGTGTATGATCCCATGGACAAGGTTAGACTACAAAAATCTTGGGTGGAAAATAATAGAACCAACAGACTATCCACATATTCACTCCAAATGACCTTAAATGGTGGACAACATCGAGACATCTGATCCCTCTAAGAAAATGGTGAATGAATCCCTCTAGTGGTAGTAAGTATAAATGCTACAACAATTTTCTCAAATTTTCCAACAAATCTTGATGGGAAATTCTAGCTCTTCATCTACAACCCCTAGCTCCATGGAACATTCTTTCAGTGCTCCAACACCCTTCAAGGTTTAGATGGATTTTTATATTCCTAAATTTGAAGGAAAAATAAATGATGATGTAGTATAAAATTGGTTGTATGAATTATCTTCATATTTTTTGTAAATAAATTCACCAATGGAGAGAAGATCACTTTTTCTCGTTTGAAAGCATCGTTCCCTATCAAAAATTGGTGAGAAGAGTAAAAGAAAAAAATTAGTATGGATGACATTGGCCTTGAGGTGGAACCTACCTAGGATGATTTCATGGAATCTGCAAAGGAAGAATACTAACCCATTGGAGCATATGATGATCTGTATATATGGTGGCAATAACTTCACCAAAGTAAGGAACAATCTGTTCAGGATTACACTAACATTATTCATTCTCTGTCTATGAGATTATGCATCTAAGAAAGTGAGAAACACAAGGTTCTCAAATATCATGGTGGACTACAATGGTTTATATGGAGGGAAATGGAACTCTTCAATTTGGAAACCCTTGGTGAAGTGTACAAGTTCATGGTGAAGATTTAACAGAAGCATGTAAGAAATTATATGAAGAGTCAACCTTGAAAATGGAAAATTGACAAAAAAGGTCAAACATGAGGCCAAAATTGGAAGCAAAAGGAGTTCCAAGATAAGAAGCCCCATAAGGGGAAGATCTAGAAATGATATGACTATCAAAAAAATAGAACTCACTCCAAAGAAGAATGTCGAGCCATCAGGTCCCTACTTTCTAAGTCATATTCCTTGACATCTACTGCTTTACCTCATACACACCATGAAGTTAAAGAGGATGAAGAAGAGATTATATATGCTGAGCCTAATACCATCATTTCTTCATCACAAACTTGGTGGGAAAGGCCAGATGATAAGGAAAGTTTGTTTCACTCTAAGTTATGGGTGAAAGGTAAGCCTCTGCATTTTATTCTTGATAGTGGGAGTCAAAAGAATCTAATCTCTGCTAATGTTTTGAAAAGTATAAATCTATCTATGAATCTTCACACAAATCCATATAGTATTGGATGGTTGAGCCTAGGGAGAGACCTCTATGTCACCCACCAATGTCTTATTTCATATGCAATAAAACCTTTTTAAGATGAGGTCTTGTGTGATGTGATCAATTTGGATGTTTATGATTTACTCCTTGGTCATCCATTCATGTATGAATGACATGGCATCTATGAATAAAGAACCTGAAGGATCACCCTCACTCTTAGAACACATAATTATAGGGTACCAGAGGTACCACCTTCCACATCTATCTCCCTAATTAGTGCTAAGAAATGTAAGATATTAATGTAGAAGACAAAGCAATTTGTTCTTATGGTGGTCAAGCCACATAGATCCAAGAAGGTTGATATTACATCCTTGAATACATAATCAACACAATAATAGAAGAAGATGGGATAAATAATGGGAGAATATGATGACTTATTCAAGTCACCCATGAGAGTTCCACTTCACTATCAGGTAAATTTTTTATCAATTTGGTTCTAATATCACCTTTACCTAACAACCATGTGTATCACAGATCAGTTTTGGAGAATGATGAGATAAAAAGATAGATTCAAGAATTAATCAAAAAGGGTCACATTAGGCCAATCTCTTCACCTTATGGAAGCCTAATTTTATTGGCACTAAAGAAGGATGGAACATGGAGGCTTTGCATTATATATCGAGTCTTGAATAAAATCATTATGATGAATTATTTCCCCTTTCCCAAGATTGATGACTTATTAGACCAACTCTGTGGTGCAAATTTCTTCAACAAAAATGATCTCAAATTTGGCTATCATGAAATTCCTATCGACCCCACCAACATCTAGAAGACTGCATTCAAATTTAGGGAGGGGATATTCAAATGGTTGTTTATGCCTTTTGGCTTGACTAATGCACCTATAACCTTTATGAGGATGATAGATGAAATCTTTTGACCATTCACCAACTCATTCATGGTTGTTTACCTAGATGACATACTCATCTACAACAAAACATGGGAGGAACATCTGCATCATGTCCATAAGGTGGTTTAAAATCTTTAGAAGCATAAGTTGTATGAAAATCTTAACAAGTGCACATTCAAAATAAAAATAATTCAATACCTATGGTACATTGTGGATGAGGAAGGGGTCCATGTCAACCTAGAGAAGATTTAGGTTATTCAAAAATGGCCTATCTAAGAACCCTCATAGAACTTCATAGTTTCTTGGGTCTTGAAAATTTTTATCAGAGGATTGTTCTTGGATTCTCACATGTTGCTTGTCCACTAAACCAAGTGACTAAAGGAGGAGCTAAAACTACATTTTAGTGGGGTGAAATACAATAAAGACCATTTGATAATTTGAAAAATAGACTCTGATCACTGCCTATTCTTGCCTTGCCAGACTTGCATCAACCTTTTAAGTTGATGATAAATACATATGAATATGCCATGGGAGATATCATCATGAAACATGGCCATCCTATTGCATATCATAGTGAAACTTTCATTGATACAGTTAGGAAATACCCAACATACAACAAGGAGCTCTATGCCATTATGCATGCCTATAAATAATGGAAACACTACATCTTAGGGAAAGAAATGATCATCCACACCAACCATAAACCATTATAATTCATCTAGACATAGAGAAAACTACAAAATGAGAGGCACCAAAAGTGGTCCACATATCTATAGAAATTCCATCTAATAATCAAACATAAAAAGGTGAGGTAAAATACTATCATAGGTTATATGATCTATCCAACAACTGCTACACTCATAATAGTTCTTGATCTATGTCAACATGTGACTACCACTTGGGGTGCTCTGTATGAAATAGATCTTGCCTTTGTTGATACATATTAGGCACTTTGAGAAGGTAAACATATCTCTAATTTCTATTTTCAAGATAATGTCCTTTCTCACATGAGGCATGTTTGTGTCCCAATTGTAGAGCAATAAAAGATGATATGGGAAGCACATTTTAGCAAGATAACTAGGCACTTTGGTGTAGAGAAGGCATTGGCAGTTCTATAAAATCACTTCTATTAGCCCCATATGTAGAAGTATGTAGAAAGGTACCTCAAATATTACACCCCATGTGTAGTAGCCAAGCTAGCAAATAAGAATCAAGTATTATACACACCATTACTAAAACTAACCAGGCCTTGGGAATCTGTCTCAATGGATTTTCTCTCAAGTTTTCCCACTTCAAAACATGGTAAGGATTGTATTTTTGTTGTAGTTGATCATTTTTTTAAAATGGATATCATGATTTCTTGTAAGAAAACTATGTCTACTGAGGAAACTACTCAACTCTATTTTAGTCATGTATAGCTCCATTTTGGTCTCACCAAGTTCATTATTTCAAGCAAAGATAGTAGGTTTCTTAGTATCTTCTGGTCCACTCTATGGAAAATTATGGATACCAAGTTGATGAAGTCCACAGCCTTCCATCCATAGACTGATGGTTAGATAGAAGTGGTGAACTACCTGATTGTCTACACACTTTGTATGTATCACTCCAAACATCCATGCACATGGGATGAGTGGATTATTTTCATACAACATGGATATAATTAAGCCTTGGACAACTCCACCAAGCATAATCCATCTAAGTATACTTCAAGTTCCAACCCATGGTGCCAATTAATGTAGCATTCCATTATCCACCATGGATACATACCTCATGGGAGATCTGAAGTAAAAAAAGTAAAAAATTTCATTGAACAAATCCAACACATCCAAAAATAGGTTCATGACATCTTAGAAAAGATGAATCAGAAGTATAAGTAACACCATGACAAACATAGGGTTACACATCATTTTATTATAGGTGACAAGGTTTGGTTGTGGATTCAAAAGGAATGACTCACATGCCCACACATAAAAATGTCCTCTACAATATGGTCCCTACACCATCACCAGACAAGCTAGATGATTTTTTTTTTAATTGAACCTCCTAGCCTACCTTGGTCTGAATTTAATATTCAACATGGAGCTCCTCAAACCATATTATCCACATATATTAGACACTTTAATCATATTAGAACAACTATACATTGATGATCTTGATACATAGAGTTTTTCTCTAGTAAAGGAAGATCATATTGTGGACACTTAGATGAAGACAACAAGAGGGCACTCTATTCCACTTTACTAGGTGGTCAAAAGGGGCAAGCTTAGCCACCAAGGTGAGTGGCTAACAGAGAATCAAATCAAGACACAAATACCACACTTGATGATGAATCTTGATGTAATACATAAAATTACTTCTCAAGGAGGGAGGAATGATTTGGGCAACACTTCAAGTGACACTTTAGGAAATAATTTGGGTGATGGTTCTACCCCAATTGGTGGCAAAACTTCCAAGATCCATAACTTCTACACCATAACTCCATTTGACTCCCCATTTGAACCATTTAAAATATAATAATGAGGAGAATGTGATGAGATGGCCCAGGATATGCTCAATGGTTTTTGACCCTTGACCCAATGGAAGTGTCCCAAATTTTAATTTTAATAGTGTAGTCTTAAAATAGTAAGTTTTAAAAAAAAGTAATTTCTAAAATTTTGTAATGTTGTAAATCATGGAAGTCAAACCACTTCATCTACCTCGAGATTGGTAACCTTCCACATCCTCCTCCTATCTTCAAAGTATGTATAAAAATAGATGTATCTCAAAAATGAGATCAAACATCTCTTCTCAGAGATAAGCATATCTTTTCTACAAAATGGTTGTTTGTGCTTCATGAACCATTACTAATAAGGCTAGCTTCTCAAAACTACTTGCACATCTCCATCACCTCTTTTTTCCTTCTTTGTCTAGATTGATTTGATCAAATCAAGTGTCTCACGAGTCTTGGAAGGGAATTAACATCATTATCACATGGTTATTAGTCTATTTTTCATAAGGAATAAGAAATACTACTTAATTTTACTAGTTGAAGACACCACTAAGGTATGCAAACATTTTTTCATCAGTTTAAGAAGTTTATCTCTCTCTTGTAGTGGTATCAAAACAAAGGATACATGTTGTTTCCAATCTCACATTATATGGTGATTATTTGCTATGCCCCAAACCTATCACATGTATTAGGATAGGAATAGCCAACTTATGGCTTACTTATCCCTCTTTGATTCTATATCACATTTCTCTATGCATTTATTTGGTTAGTAGGTCGGCTTATGGAGTAACCATGGCCTAGATAGACTATATATAGGAGGTAGTGGGTAATTATTTATCATCATATTGTGAATTTTGCTCTTATTGAAGCTTTTGGAGGTTTCCCCCTTAAAGTGGCTTGTCTATTATCATATATTCTAATATATTTCAATCATATTTGGATATATTGTTGATATTATAATTTATTGTTGAAGTAATTTCATTACAAGTGGTATCAGAGCTATGATTTGGGCAATCTTGTGGGTGAAACCCTAATTTTTTAAAATTTGGCTATATATAAATAAAAGGTTGCTAATTTCTATGCTAAATTTTTACTAAAGGTGAGAAATCATTAAATTAATCTTTCATTAAAATTTAAGCTCAATTTGATTTGTTTTAAAAAAGTTATATCCATTTTAATTTTTTTCATAAATTTGCTCTATAGTGTGCCATTAAAAGAATTTTTCTAAGTTATTTACATTTTTGAAAATATTAGAAAAATTTGGATAGGGTATGTTCTTTGTATTTTATTATTTGAGGTAGACATAAGTCCAAAATTTCTTGGTCAAAGTTGGGTCAAAAGTGCCAATCAGGGTCGACATTGTAAAGCCCTTTTATGGCAGGTCCACAAACTTAGGGCTGAGGAAAGGGTGCTAAAAATATAGGTAAAAATCATAAGAATAAAGAAATGGAGTTAGAAGGGGGATGTACTAGATCCTTTGTACCAGGGCTCTCTGACATAGATCACAAAGTGAGCCAGCGTGACTATAATGTGTAAGACATTCAAAGCGAGGTGTAAGGCATAAAATCTAATATGAAATCCATACAAGATAGTTTGGTAGATATCATAATGTATATGAAAAATAATCATTCAAATCATCCATCTATCACTATTGCACAACCCCACTAGGGTGGTTCTCCAAATTAGTCTACTTCAAATCCAGCTACATTGCCACAGAGGAACCTGTTACCAAAGGTGGATATGCACAAATTTGATGGAAAAGATCCACTAAATTGGATCAACCAAATGGAGAATTTTTTAAATCTACAATAGATCCTAGGTGGATAGAAGGTTACCATGGCATCTTTGTATCTTGAACCTGATCAATTCATTTGGTATTGATGGTTGTGTGCTCAAAAGAAAAAGATGACTCTCAGTGTCACCTGGTCAATTTTTATAGAGGAGCTACAATTAAACTATGGCAATAGTGTGATAGAGAATTAATTCATCCAACTAGAAAAATTATGACATACTGGCTCTATCAAGGATTATATTCATCATTTTTAGAACATATCCTTACATGTGGAGATAATTTCTAAGGAGAACTTGAATGACCTATTTTTGGGTGGACTCAAGGACCAACTTCAACATGAGGTATGTATGTTTAATCCACTTAATATTTTTTATTCTATTATCATGGCATGCAGAGCTAAGGAAAAAATTATAGCCAACAAGAAGTAGCCATTCACTCACTTCAAAGATCATAGCATATCAACACCAACATTTCCTCCACCTACTAGATTGACCCCTCATCAAATTGAAGAGAAGTGTGCAAAAGGATTATGTTTCAGTTGTGATAGCAAGTGGAGCAAAGGACATAGATGTCCTGAGAAGAATTTATTCTACATTGAGGGATCTAATGAATATGAAGAAGAAGATGATGCCTCCAATGATGATGAGGAAGAGGTAGAAAAGGTACTTAAAGATTCCCAACCTATAATCTCTTGTCATGCACTTGTAGGTATAGCACTCTACAAACTCTTAAGGTGGTGGGTTTCCTAAATAAATAGAAGGTGATAGTGTTGATTGATTTTAGTAGCACACATAACTTCATCAACCATAAGTTGGCCACTCAATTGAACTATTTCATCTACCTAGCACCAGAATTTTAAGTCATGATTGTAGATGGTGGTATAATTAATTGTTCAGGCAAATGCCATAGTATTAAGCTTGATATGGGTGAGTAAAATCTTGATTCTCCTATGTTTTCTATTCCCATAGGTAGCATAGACATTATTTTGGGAGTCCAATGTCTCACAACTTTGGGTACCATTAAGATTAACTTCCAAGAACTATTCATGTGCTTTCATTGTGAAGGTAGGAAAATTGAACTACGCGGATTATAGGCAAAATCTCCACAATTGATTAGTTTACATCAAATGACCAAGATGTTAAAAAAGAAGGTAGAGGAAATTATTGCATGATTATGTTCCATAGAAGTTCAACCTAGATAGGCATCTACACATCCTAATCTATAAATGATTCTTGATGACTACCCATCTATTTTTGGGGTCATGCCAAAAGGACTACCACCAAAAAGAATACATGATCATGCCATTCAACTAATTCTAGGGAGTTAAACACAAAATATCAGAACATATAGATATCCATATGCATAGAAGAGTAAAATTTAAAATATGGTCCATGAGATATTGGAGGCAAGGATCATCAAGCATAGCCAAAGTGCATATTCATCACCAGTGGTCATGATGTAGAGGAAGGATGACACATGGAGGATGTGTCCAGATTATAGGGAACTCAACAAGTAAACCATCAAAGATAAGTTTCCTATTCTATTAATTGATGATTTACTTGATGATTTGCATGGTGCTAATTATTTCACAAAATTAGATCTTCACTAAGGGTACCATCAAATTAGAATCATGGATGAAGTTGTTCATAAAATTGCTTTTAGAACACATGAGGGCCATTATGAGTTTTTGGTAATGCCCTTTGGTCTTAAAAATGCACCATCTATGTTTTAGAGATTGATGAGCACTATTTTTTAGCCTTTTTTAAGGAATTTTGTGATATTTTTCTTTGATGACATATTGATTTATAGTCAGACATGGGAAGCACATCTACAACATGTGAAATAGGGGTTGATAGTTTTGGAGAAGCATCAGCTTTATGTGAAGCCATCCAAATTTGCTTTTGGAGTACAAGAGGTAAAGTACATAAGTCACATTGTTTCCCATGAAGGTGTCAAATTTGATCCCCAGAGGATCAAAGCTATGATGGAATGGCCCATGCCAAAAACTCTCCAAAAACTCTGAGGGTTCCTAGGACTAACAAGTTACTACCAAAGATTTGTGAAAGGTTATGGAAGCATAGTTGCTCCACTCACTGCATTTCTAAATAAGGATGCCTTCCATTATAATGATGCTACCACCAAAGCATTTAAGAAACTAAAAGTATCTATGTGCACCACTCTAGTTTTGGATACTCCAGGCTTCTCAAAGACATTCATTGTTGAATGTAATACTTTTGAATCTAGGTTGGGAGTGGTAATAATGCTAGAAGGAAGACCCATTACTTTTAAGAGTCATCATTTCAAAGGTAATAATCTATAAAAACCTATCTATGAGAAAGAAATGATGGATACTCTTCATGCAATTAAATAATGGAGGCCCTATCTGATGGGTAGACACTTTAAGGTGAAAATGGATCATGATAGTTTCAAATACTTTTTGGAGCAAAGATTATCATCTGAGGAACAACAAAAGTGGGTAACCAAAATTTTGGGTTATGATTTTGAAATCATCTATAAGAAGGGTAAAGATAATGTAGTAGCAGATGCACTATCCAGATAGGATACATCCATAGAAGCATTACTTTATGCAATGTCTATGTTGCAAGCAGATTGGGTGGATGAAGCCAGGTTAGAATGGGAGAAAGAAAAGGATACATAGGTTCTGATTCAAAATTTCCAACAAGGTACTTTAGCCTCTGAAAAATTTTAATGGAAAGGTAATGTCCTATGGTATAAGGGTAGGTTATACTTGTGCAAAAAATCTGAGCTTAAGCATAAGATTCTTGGGGAGTTGCATGCATCTCCAATTGGGGGAAACTCAGGGTTATTGAAAACTTATCACAAAATTAAGAAATAATTATTTTGGGAAGGACTCAAGGGAGATGTACAAAATTTTGTGGTAGAATGATTGATATGCTAACAGAATAAAGGTGAGATAGTTAAGACCCTAGGTATGTTACAACCATTAGCAATTCCTAGTCAAAGGTGGGAGGAGCTTTCCATGGATTTCATAATAGGGTTGCCTTGTTATGAAGGTAAAAATGTTATCTTGGTCATTATGGATAGGATTACAAAATATGCCCATTTTTTTACTCTCACACCCATTTTCAGCAAGTACAGTAGCAGCGATTTTTCTAGAAATAGTTTTAAAATTAAATGGAACCCCAAAAATAATTGTAAGTGATCATGATCCTATTTTCACTAGTAATTTGTGGACTAAACTATTTTCCTATTTCGGTACTCAGCTATCTCATATCTCATCTTACCCCCCCCCCTAATCTGACAGACAAATAGAAGTGGTTAACAAATGTTTAGAGGGGTATCTCCATTGTTTTGTATTAGATAAATAAGAATATTGGGTTAAATGGATACCACTTGCAGAATGGTGGTATAACACATCATTACATAACTCTTCCAAAATGTCTCCATTTATATCACTATATGGTTACCATCCACCTTCCATCACTTCTTCATTAAAGGTGCAAACCAAGGTTTGAGATGTGGAGGAGCACATTAAACATCAACAAGAGGTTTTGGCTAGTTTGAGAGGGAATTTGGCCTTGGCACAAAATAGGATAAAGAAATAGAAAAAGGACAACAAACTTGCTCCTAAGTATTATGGCCCTTATCAGGATTTACAAATAAATGGAAGTGTGGCTTACAAGCTCGGGTTACCTCATTCATCTCACATACACCCAGTATTTCATGATTCATATTTTAAGAAAGTCATTAGATAGAAAGTTTCAACCTAGATAGAGCTCCCAGAACTAGATGAAGAAGGATGAGTCATTTTGGAACTAGAGAAGATCCTCCAAACATGTACAAAGAGGTTGAGAACTAGCAAGATTAGGGAATATATGATCAAGTGGAAGAACTTGAGTAGTGAAGATGTAACTTGGGAAGGTGAAGATTTTCTGCAACAAGATCCAGAGTTGTTCAACATTGAGGACAACGTTGGTTTGAAGGGGAAGGGCATGCTATGCCCCTAACCTATCACATGTATTAGGATAGGAATAGCTAAATTGTGGCTTACTTATCCCTCTTTGATGATTTATCACATTTCTCTATGCATTCATTTGGTTAGTAAGTCAGCCTATGGAGTAACCATGGCCTAAATAGACTATATATAGGAGATAGTGGGTAATTTGTTATCATCATATTGTGAATTGTGCTCTTATTGAAGCTTTTGGAGGTTGCCCCTTGAAGTGGCTTGTCTATTATCATATATTCTGATATATTTCAGTCATATTTGGATTTATTTCTATTATTCGACTTTATTGTTGAAGTAATTTCATTACATTATTTTTCATTTTATAGTTTGAGTCTCAAGGAGTAGCACTTGATGGATTGAAGAGGTCTAAAAACATGGCACAATCAAGAAGCCCTGCAACATCCACCTAAAAGATTATGTGAGAATGATTAGATAGAGGTGTGGTTGATGTTTGGAACCTATAAAAATCCATATGATATCATATTTCATCAATAACATGGTTAAAACACTAAGAGACCCAATTTTGGCAAGAGAAGACTTAGAATGACACAATCAGAATTGCACATAGTCAGGTTTTCTTGTATCAATCACCTACAATCAAGTGAGATTAATACATGATTAGGCATGTTGAAGAAGAAATAAAATTTCAAGTTATTTATAATATTATAAAGTGAATACAATAGGACTTAGCTATGTATGAGGTCAAAAATTGGTTGTGAATACCAATTCAATATGCATAATCTTATATTACATAGTGACAAAGGTAGCTCCAACAAAGGTCTAATGAGTGTTGAATAGTAGGTATTTTAACTCCATGAGACCTTCATTCAGGTCTGAGAGTATAGATAGGATCATGGTGATAATGAAGAATCCATTGTATGTATAATAAACCTACAACCATGTCTATTGCTTGAAAATTTTAAAGAGAGATAGGTTACGTTCACCTCTCTGAATAAGGTATTTTCTCATACAAAAGTCATCTCTTGGTGGAGTATCTTGAAGTATGGATAGGACTAATGGTATTCATCTTATATCCTAAGCCTAATGGTAGTGTCTTAAAATAAATATAGATTATTTTGATCAAAAAAATGTGAGGATTGAGTTATTTTAACCCAACCCAATTCACAATGAAAACAATTAGTGAGATCTATAGTACATGAAGCTAAAATGATCCTACAACATAACAGTGACCTATAGTGGAATGGCTATATGGTATTTAGGAATAAGAGGAGTCCAAACAACTACATAAGGGTCTTATTTTATTAAATATATAACCAAAGGAGAAAATATAGGTATTCAAACCCTAATGAACACCTATAAGAATCCCATGGTTTCCTAAATGGAGCATCTGCAGTCTAACTATAGACCCACAATTTTGACAGTGAGAAACTAGAATCAAACCCTATAGGCATAGTTATTCTTTAAATTTTTAAAATACCTAATGATATAAATATAAATAAAATAGTTGAGTTAAAACTATGTGACATAGTTCATCACCTACATGATTTCTTATTTCTTGTAAACTACCACCTACTATCTGCTACAGTCACAAGACTAGTTCTAGCAAAGGAGAGATGAACGTTAAGAGGGTTGGAAAAGAGATAGAATTAGATGAATATACAGATTAAAAATTAATAAATATGAAAAAAATCCATTTTATCTCTATATTAAAATACTCTAACTTTTATATAGGTTGAACAAGCCCAGTGTTCCATACAGACCCTATAGACAATACATAGATTGAAAAGATAGTTTTAGGTTTTGTGATATTGAGAGATTTGAAGAGGTGTTCCAACATTTTATATTTGTACATAAGGTCATAAATACCTATTATATCCTCTTATAACTTTAAATTATCGAGGAAAATAGGTTAAGTTCCCTCTATTTTATCTCAGATAGAGGGTACTCCCAATCGAGACAAGTCTATAGGCATAGTGTGTGGGTGTTGGAAAGATGACATGGAAAGCTTTTAAATAATATATAATGGTGTGAAATGTTTGTTTTAATATGTAAAATGTGAATAATCACTCACAATTATGAAAAAACACTCAGAGGTGGTCATCAGAAGTTAGGCATAGTCAAGCCTATTAGGCATATAACTAGACCTAAGCCCTACAAGGGTCTAATTTCAATTCTAAGAACATATGAAAATTCATATCCATTTAATTAAATTTAAGAGGAATTTAAGGACATACTAGATCCATTAGTTTGTATAGGAATAACTTGAGGTGGTAAACATGACCTAAAACCATGACAGGGGTACCTAAAATGCATGAAAAAGCTTAATAGACTAAATTCAAGTGCTCATATCTATATGGAAATCAAGAATGATACCTCAAGCATATATGGGTAGTTGTGGGGCCCTATACTCAATATTTGTGTAATTAGTTTAGGGTTTTGATGTCAAGTTTTTATGAACTATTGTTAAGAACCAAAATCTTCTAAAACCCTCTTAAAACCCTAGTTTTGAATTGATGGATAAAGTATGCAATGACATGCACTCAGAGGGGGTAGTTTGGAATTGGAAGTGTTTTAGACTTATTGAAATCTCTCTTAGGATGTTGGACATCAAATTGGTTTGTACCCTACTTATATAGACAAGCTAAATTTAGGATTTTCTACAAGTTTGCATGTAAAAAAGAGGATGAATAGGTGAGATCTATTAAGGGAGATCATTTGGGACTTATTATAACTCTATAAACTCATTTTTCACCTTGGATAAGCATGGAAACCTCTTAGCTACATAGTTCATTTTAGACAGTCCTAACAGATAGTGAAAAGAGTAAGTGACTACCTAGTGAGAATATGAAAGGTTTGTTTTTAGATCTTTTTAAGGTCTATTTCATGAAGTAGAAGATAGAAGGACCTTTAAAATTTGTCATAACACCTATTCCATGGATTTGGTTGAGCAAATGAAGGTCACCTTGATGACAAATGTGAATAATGAGTCTTAGAATACAAATGAATGACTACAAATGGTGAATACAAGTGTCATAAAGAAGGCTATTAGTTAGGGAAGCTTATTATTACTATTATATATTACTTATAACCTACCTAAGAAAATTCATATGTGTCAATTCTTGCTATTTTAGTTTCAAATGGTCAAGAGATGCTTCATCATGAAGGCAGTTTTAAAAAGGCAGTTGGAGGTCTCTACACCAAGTTTGGAGAGTTTGTCATGCTTAAGATGGACACTTGTCCAAAAAGACCTTCATGGTTTTTTATCCACTCCATTATCCTACAATGTAACTAGATCCTATAGCTTGAATCTTGATTTTTTAAATTTCCACTTCCTTTCTTCTCTTTCCTCTCACATGATCTATAAATACAATCCATTTTTGATTTTGTAAAATAATCCACACCTAGTATGGTGAAGCACTACTAGTTTAATACTATATTTTGAATTTGAAATAAATATTTGTGATTTGGTTTTGATTTCACAATCTATCTTTTCTAAGTGTGTTAATTGGTGTGTAGTGAAGTGTCTAGTTATAATCATCTATCCTTGCCTTCTCTTTACTCTTTCATGTTTGATGTAAGTAGTTTCCACTCTAACAAGTCATATGAAGTGTATTAAAGTGAAATGGTCTATCTTTAAGTGTAAATATTATCCTTAGTTTCTAAAATATAACCTCTAGTTCACTCACCTTGAGTAGTTTAATGCATATCACCTCCATGTTTGAAATACTAATGTTACAACAATCAAGGATGTTGAGACTAATGTTGTGAGTCATGTTTCTTAGTACAAGTGTATGGTGGTCTAGTGGACATCTTCTAATGTATCAACTCATTAAAGTAGTTTAATTTCATGTTAATTCTCCCCCTTTTCATCCAATCAAGAAAGTATTTTAAGTGATATGCAATCAAATTCATATCTAAGGAGCTAACCCTTAAACCTAGAGTCTTACCTCTACTATAGGCAACCCACAAGCCTAGAGGTGATCCCATGTTTCCCATATCTTAGAGTAGGATTGAACAACCATCTCTAGAGTGTAATATTTGGTGACAATAGTTACCTATATATCATGCCATTTTCCTCTTTTTAGGGGAACATTCAATGACTATATTTGTCATTTGATCCCTCAATGGGGCATCTAGTGCTCATATATCACACTTTAGGGCATTAGCCAAGGCATTACTAAATTTTCATTCTTTGAAAATATTTTAATATGCCTATGTCTTATAATGCCTTCCCAAATATGGGTTAACCATAGACACCCCATTTTGGTTGCATTCCTAGCCTAACTAAACTTTAGATTGGTTTCTAGAAAATGATGTGAATTAAGCATAAGAATCACTAAATGTCCAAATTTCATTTGCACATCAGACATTAGTGCATAGAATCATGTTGAGTCTTCCTTATTTTGTGTGTTACCATGTATTCATAAATAACCTCCCACAAATTCATCCCCAGTTAGGTTGTGACCCAGCTAACTGACATTATCACCCAATTGAATGGAGCATTTAACCAACTTTTGTAAAAGGTCAAAATATTAATCAAATTTACTTAATTAATTAAACCTAATTAAGTGCTTATATAAATAATCCATGTGTAATTAACGAATATCTAATATTATAAATTTAAAAATGTAAAATATTAGGCCATGACATCATCATGATAACACCCTAAAATTTGGCAATCACTCAAAATTTTAATGAAAATTAATATCTAAAAAGGCAAGCCATGCTTATTAACTACAACATTTAATGCTTTTTGCCTCCAAAATTGGGCCAATTATGATCCCTCTATATTTATATTGGATTGAACAGATATGGTTGAGGAAAAGTTATAATAAGAGAGACCCCCCTCTCTTTAGAGAAGCTTTCTTGTGTAAGGTCATTTTGATAGAATTCCTTCAATAAGCTCTCTATCAAAGTTATAAAGCCAAATTGATTAGATAAGCTTCACATGCCAAGCCAAGATAATCCAAGCCAAGACAAACCAAAACAACAAGGATAAATGATACAAGGATCTCCATTGTAAAAGACTTTTAAAACACACAATTGAACACATCATTCTAAGGCCAAATTATAACTCTTGATCATGAGGAAGGTGAACAATACTTGTTTTGTCTTCTTTTATTCATTATTTGCATTGTTCTCTAACTCCCCCAAGTATCTAGGCTTGATATTTTATATCTCTATATGGTTTTTTTGAATTTATCATAATAACATTTGAATAACCCCCTCTTGGATTCCTATGCATACATAATGCCATGCACAATGGGATGATGCACCCTATAAGAACTAAAGAAATGATTTTTAACTAGTAAAATATAAAAATATCTCACTCAGTACCTTGTTTTTACATTTTTTACTTAATGTCTTTTGTGTTATTATTCTACCAATTTAATGTGTTCATGAAATGATGACTATACCACTCAATTGATTAACTGCTCTATTCTACCACTTAACGACCTAACTACACTACTTGAATATTCATTTATTTGTAAAAAAACCTAACAAAATTATTATCAACTAGTAGGTTTTATATTAATTGATATTTTTCCATTGATTTATAGCTTTTTCATTGCCCAACACCATCACTATCAACTGATAACTTTTATATCAACTGACAACTTTTTCATTGACCGATAGCTTTTCCATTGACCAACATCTTTTTCATCGATTGATATTTTTTTTGTCAATAGATAGATTTACCATCGATTGATAGATTTTTCATCAATTGATAGCTTCTACCATCACCTAACACCATCATCATTAATAGATAACATCACTATAAAATGATAACATCATCATCAACTAATAGTATCACCATAAAAGACTCCATCGCCATTGACCAATAGCATCATGATATCACCTGATGCCATCACACCATTGACCAAAAAGTTCACATCATCACTAAATACCATTATATTGACTAAAAACATCCTACTTTCACCTAAAACTATCCTACCATTGATTGACAAGTTCACACTATCACCACCCCTATCATCAATCAATAACATCCTGATGTTACTTGACACTAGCTTATCATCAATCAATAAGTTTATACCCTCACCACCTCTTCCATTGATTGACAACATCCTATTATCTATTGATACCATCTTATCATAAAATGATAAGTTTTATCCATCATCGATGACTTTGCCATTGATAGACAACATCCTACTATTGCCTAGCACCATCCTACCATTAATTGAGACCATCACACTATCATTGAATACCCTACCCTTCATTGATATCATCTTTTTATTTCCCAACACCATCTTTCCATCGATTAAAAAGTTTTTTCCCTCATAAATTAATCTAACATCAATTGATAATAACATGTTATCACTTGGGATTATATCATTGTCATTGACTACCCTACCATCACTGACTACCTTGCCATTGATCAACATCTTGTTATCACCCAACACCACAATACCATCAACTAAAATAATATTTTTATTTCCCAACACCATATTAACTTCACCTACCTTCATACCATCATCTGTACATTCTTACCATCAATTGAATTTTGCCACCTGATAGTTACTTATGTGAAAATAAGTCAAAGGGAAGAAGATTTCAAACACTTTAAAATATCATTCACACTTATTTTTAATTCTTAAAATTTATTTAACAACTTTCCTTTTTTATTTTAAAAGTTACAAATGAAAATAACAAAAGCAAGGGTCCAAATTTCATTTCACATCTTGTTTAGTGCTCTAAACATAACAACCTTAGATTAGTGATCTTAAGATATTTTTCTTTTTATTTATTCATTCTTGAAAAGGTAATTAGTTTCCATTTCTTAGATTAATTTATTTTTTTGTGAAATTAACTTTATGTGTATGTTCTTCCCCATCCCCTTTTGATAACTTGGGTGATAAAAATCACCTTGTTTCTTACTTTATTTGGTTGAGTCTAGAAAGGAATAAAACTCATGTATGTTCTCTCTAAACTCTTAGTGATTTGGGTGACCTAGAAATGACCCTAAAGTTCTTCCAATTTTTTATTTATTTCTTTTTTTGCATTGGCTTGTGGGTGGGAGTTCATAGCCTCCTCACAAGTTATTTGTGAGAGTGTTGACTTGGGGTTTCATTTCCTAGCATCATTACAACCCCACTTCATGGTGGGGTATATAAATTGGGCATGTAGATTATAATTTAATAGTGGCTAAGTAGTTATCCTAAAAATTCTAATGAAAACATTAATCAATTCATGCTAGACATTAGACTTCAATAATAAGTACATTGTTGAAGTTTTTGTGCAAAGGACTCGACATTTATATAATAATATATCAAGTTTGAATCCACTTTACATGATGCACCCTTATGTTGGTAATAGTTGGGACCATTTTGATCATTTTAAAAATTGTATATTTTAGTAAACCCTACTTTACCACATAATATCCTACTAAATGATGAGTGATTTATCACTCCATGTTCTTTTCCACATAATAGTTCTTGGGAGAAAGAGGAGGGATTAAAAAACTCCACTTATATGCACTCTTTACTTTTTGGATTAACACTTAATTTCAAGATTGGTATATCGATGGAAACTTTGGCAGAAGCTATGCCCACCTTGTTAGCTTTAAGGTCAGACACACACTTAGGTGTTTTTCCTATTTCTTTTACTAGCATATATTTTTGGATATAATTTTTTTTTTTTTGTGTCAAAATCAATTCCAAAACTTTAATACAAACATGTTTCACACACTAATTTAAGTAAAGAAGTGTTACATTGTCAAAATCATAAACATTTGCCTTAAAGATTTTCCAAAACCACCTTTTATACATTTCTTCAAAAATATGTTGTCACACTACCAAATTTTTTCCAAGACACTTACCTTTGTGCAAAATCAAGTCAAAATCCATCTGTGTTCTTTATTGTTCAAAAAATTGAGTTATGCTACCCATTTAAGTCTAGGACATTGTTCATTTGAAAATCTAAGTCTTTCAAAATCTCATTCAAAATATAACTTTTGAAGTTTAGATCTAAAACATTTGGTTTATGCTTGAGTCTTTTTTACAAATTGGGATTGAGTGGTTCACCTTTCTATCTCTAGATTGTGAAACTTGGATGGATTTTTAGTTTGATTTTTAAATACCTTTTCCTAGAGACTAAATTTACTTCTATTATTTCTTGCCTTAATTCTAATTAAATCTTTGGTTGAAAGATAATTAAATAAACAATAAAAAAACAATAATAATAATTCTATCTATAAGAAGATAATTAAATAAATAATAACAACACAATAACAATAATGTTATCTCTGAGAAGAGATGTCTTATTCATCAAAATTTGCAAATCTGAACATATGCTTATCTCTGAGAAGAGATGTCTGATTTATATTTCAGGTTACATCTTCATTTATACATGTTTTGAAATTTGGAGGAGGATGTTTAAGGTTACCAATCTCTAGGGAGATTAAGTGGTTTGACTTTCAAGATTTACAACAATACAAAATTTGAGGAATTACTTTTTTTAAAAACTTACTATTTTTAGACTGCACTACTAAAATTGAAATTTGGGGCACTTCCATTGGGTTTTCTAGGGTAAAAATACATTGATTAGATATCCATGCCATCTCACCACATTCTCCTCATTCTTAGCTTTCCAATGGTTCAAATGGTGAGTCAATTGGAGCTACGATGCAAAAGTTATGGCTCCTAGAAGTTTTGTCATCGATTGCTAAATTGTTGCCTAAATCAATGCCATTTTTCTCAAATCAGGGTCCTTATACTTTAGAGTGTTTTAGAAATTTCATGCCTAAACTAATTTATGTGCCAAAAACTATTTCATGTTCCTATATTGAGTTTGTTTTCAAATACCTATCCTAATTTTATATGTCATGACCTATTTCATATGCCTTGATCAAATTTGTTTCCAAAGACCTATTTTAAGTTTATTTTCAATTCTAATTTCACACTTAGACCTAGAATAATGCCAAGTTCCATGATTAAATTGACTATGTTCAAACCTAGACCTTTTCCAAATAGTAAGTATATCAACCAAATTGTACCATCATGCGAAATTAAGGTTTATTTTTGAACCCACATTCTAATCCAATCAAGGTCACCTTTGACCCATTTTATACCATGTCAATCAATCCAAATCTGACCTAGACCTAGACCAAATTCATTTCATAACCAAGACAAAGTTCACCATTTGTATAGACCAAGACCACCCTCTTTGGGATAATTTACAAACCCAACCATGACAATTATCATATGCCAAGAGTGCCCTTCTTTGCGCTAATAAAGTACCAAGTTCACCCTTTTGGGGCTAATTTATTTAATAATGGTACCCAATCCCCTACGTATGCCAATAATCCTCCTTTATCCTACATTATAAAAACCTAAAACTAGCTACTGAAACCTCCAATTAGGGTTTTGACCAATTTCCACCTAAAATAAATAATTTGGCCTAAAAACACTAAAGCATGCAAAATGATGTGAAATTGGCATATTTAACTGCCAATTTTGGCTAGGGTATCCTTAAATGGGATAATGCAATTTATGGGCCAGCTAACTTTGATCAGATCATTTTGAGTCAAAATGCCAATTTTACACCTAGGTGCTCTGAATTTCTCTTTCCTATCAAATATTTTATACAAAGCACATGCCTTTCTTATTTGTTGTCAGTAACATCCTAAATGGGATAACAGATCCAATGCATTTGACATTACCTTTCAATTCCAATCCAATCAAATTTTGGACCAATAATAAGACATTCTGATCAATTTGAGTAATTTGTGCACAAAGTGCTTAAACATGCTTAAGAGATAATTAAACCAAATTAGAGCCTAATTAATAATTCCATGAAAACTTGTTGAGTCCTTGTTTTTAGAAATGAATATTTAATATCTACATCATCAAGTGACCTCATTTCTTGGGAAGACATCCCTAGGCCATAAATGCCATAAATATCATGATTCATGCTTCCCATGCCTCATCAAATCCCTCCATGCCTCTTCATTGCTACTCTATCCCAAATATTTATGAGCCTATTTGTCAATTTTAGTTTCATAATTGGATTAATCCTTAGCCACACATCTCAATATTGAGATGGATGGTTTAGGTTGATTCTAGACATTCTCAAAAATCTATAAATGGAGAGGCCATGAACATCATTTCTAAGCTATTTTTGGGTGAAAAGTTATTATGATAAAATATCTCTAAGATATTTTGGTGCAAAGTTATAATGCACAGATATCTTTAAGAAGCCATTGAAACTAGTGTTATTATGCCAAATTGATTCCAAGCCAAACCAAGCCATAAGTCAAAGGTGCTAAGAAGAGATGGAGGTAGACAAGCTCCCATTGCCAAGGACTTCATGAGCACAAGCTGAACAAGTGACTACAACAAGAATTTTGGAGCATCCATGGCAGGAAAAAGAGGGTTTCTTTTGCATTTTAGTTGTATTTTTTAGTATGTTTGTTAACTAATCTCTCCCTAGTGTCTAGGCCTAGAGATGTTATGCTAGTTAGTGTGTTTCTTTCATTTTATTTTCATTTTGGAACTAACCCCATACTAACCATCTTCTCTTCAGTGAAATTCCTATATCACATTATGGCATGGATAGTGGGACAAGATGCATCCCACACATGAAAAAGGTCATTTTGTATCTTTAAAATATTCATTTGGACCATTAAAAATCTTGTAAATCGATTTTCTAACTTTATTTTGTCATTTTTATTTACCATATGTTTACATAGTAATTGACATCAATTTGATATCTAGCATCCATCATATTGGTATAAATGATGTATGTTAGATAACCGTAATTAATTAGAAAATGTAACCATCATCAATTATATAATTGACGTCGGTCACTGTGTTTTTATTAAAACACAGACCCGAGAGCTCTTTTTTTAAAGTTCATTATTTCCAACCTAAAATATCTTCAAGGATAAAATACATGATAACATTTTTTTTGTAGGACCAAGCTTGAAATTTTTTAAAAACATGTTTAGATCACCTTTTTCATGCTTAAAAATCAATTAGGAACCTTATTTTGGTGTTTAACAAAAAACAAAGTTTAGATGTTTATGGTGAATGTTTTCAAAGTTTGCAACTAAGGCCAAGGGGTCAAATGAACACCACTTCATTTTCATTTGGGCTTAATAATGAACTTATCTTTCTAATATTTTTTTCTTCAATAGTTGCTTGATCTAATTTTATGTTTGGCAAGGAGAGGGGTATTGCATGTATACTCTTCCATTTGTCTCCTTTAGGGAACCATTGGAATCAAAAGCACCATTCCTACTACAAATATCCTAGTCTAAGGCTTAGAAATAATTTCATCTAAAGCACTCCCCAAAAACTCATCAAAGTTTGGGTGACCTTGAAAATGACCCTAAAGTCTTTCTTTTTATGTATTTCATTTCATTGCATCTTGGCTTGCAAGGGGGACATCATTACCTTCCATGAGTTCTTTAGGGAAGCTTTGACCCAGGGTTTCACCTCCCAACATTGACTTCACTTACTCCTTTGGAGTAGCACATGGGACGTATCTACATTTGGGCATCACACTACACTGAGCGAATAGTAGGATGTAGTAGTTATAAGAAGGACTAGACCTTTTTACAACTAGCCAATGCCACGGTCACCCAATTTCCATGCTTGCCTTTTGCATTGTTTGATGTGAAAGTCATTGTGCAATTGACTCCCATAGAAATGTATGAAACTTGATAGTTTAGTCAACCCCACATTGCCATACCCTTGCTAGGATTTGGATAATTATACTTAGTGTATGTTGGTCATTTTTTCTAGGTATGTTTTGAGACTAAAAATTGTTTATTTGTTCATAATACATGTCAAAACCAATTTGTTTATGTCACTCTTTTGTCTAAAGATGTGTTATGCTTTCCATTTTACACCACACTTGTGCCTTGAAATTTTTGCTAAACTTGTTTATGTGTGTGTCATTTGAGTTGAGGAGGGTAGTGTTATGCTACCCAAAACATGTAAAAACCATTTTCCCTTTGAATCTTTTGAAGCATCACATAGATCACATAATTTGAGCATGCTTACATAGTTAGGATGCTCAATTTATTTCAATACTTGTTTCACCATGTATAAAAAACTATTTGTTTCAAACCATGTCATGTATACCATTTGGACCTTTGTCTTGTGTTGTCATGTTGTCGAATCTTGTCTAGGCTATTTTGTCAAATCCTAGTTTTCAACATTGATTTTTCAATTATCCTTGTCATGTTTGGATTCAAACATTGATTGATTTCTATTTAGGCCTTAATTCGTAGGGGTAATACACAAATATTTCTCTTTTAAGTTGCATAACTTTGGTTAATCGATTACCCAAATTTTAAAACTATTGATGGTTTGTTAGTTTAAAAGCCTATCATCATCATTGTTTGTTTTTTTATTTGGGAAAACATATTATTTCTTCAAAGTGACTTTTTTCCTTATGCCTTATACAAAATTATCATGTTTATGTTTGATTCTATGTGCTAGGTTTATGTCAAAGTTGTTTCCAAACTTGTTAGATTAAATCAAATCACGTCAGCCTTTGTTTCAAAGTTTAGATTTTGACACTATTTGGCTAAAAGCCCTAGCTTATAAATGTTTGTTTGAGCCTATATTTTGACTCCACATTTGGAAAAAAGACCTAGCAGCACAACTTTTCCCTTTCCTAGTTTAGACCTTGTTTGGAACACTTTGACCTAGACCTTTGACATGCCAATTTTTATTCAGATGCTTGACGTTTTATGTATATGACATTTGAATTTAGACATTTGACATTAGGTTGTTTTATGCCAAGTCTTATCATAAATCACATTAGAGATATATCTCTACCTTTTGACCAAGTTAGACTAACCTCAAATGATTTGTCCTTTGGACATAATTTTTTAGAGATTGTAGAACTCTAAGCCTTTTTATTTCAGAGCTTTCATCATTTACATGGATATGTCTCACTAAACTTATGGTGGAGTTACTTACAATCCAAGTTATGATAGAATGGACATACAAAATGACTTTTATGGATTTAGTCAAGACCCCAATGATGTTAATATGGTTTGTGAGACAGATTTCTATCCACCTCATATTAATCATTCATGGGAACAAAGTCACGAAATAACTTATGATCTAACTCGAGACCTTGATTGGTATGGAAAATCTTGTGAGGAGGAATTTGAAGATCCAACTATAGATAATGTTGTTTTGGATATGAATCCATACCCTCTTTTTAATAATCAGTATGTGGAACACAGTCAAGAACCAACTTATGATCCAACTCATCACTAGGATGATATGGTTTATGAGGAAGTCTTAGATTCTTTGGCTTGTGCAAACAATCAAGTTTCATGATGTCCTTTTGCTATATGATCATTGAGTACCCATAACCCTCCTTTAGATTACACAAGCTATCAAACTCTACAATATCCAAGGAATACCATTACCATTCTTAGACCTCATCCTTTGGCTTGTGCAAGCATTCAAGTTCCACAATGCCAAACCATTTGTATACTAAGACCTCATCATTTGTCTTGTGTGAGTAATCAAGCTCCATAATGCCCCTTCATCATTTCAAGACCTAGTCCTTTATCTTGTGTATGAAATCAAGCCCCACAAAACCCTATCATTACCATTTGAAGACTTCATCCTTTGGATCATGTGAGTAATCATGCTCCCAAATGCCCTACCATTATCCAACCATAAGCCATTCCTTATCCAATACCAATTCCATCCAAAACTCAACCGATCCATTCCTTTGAAGACCAAGCTATGTTCAAAATTGGTATTTTCCAAATCATTAGAAACCAAGACGAAGAGAACCAACAAATCTAAGATTTTTATATTTAATCAACCATTTATGATAAGTCATCATATGATGAATCACCTATTCATCCTATCCTAGTTATTAAGGAGTCTCACTCTGACAAGCCAATCTTTGTTGAGTCACTTCTTATTGACTATAACTACCTTTGGGTAAATTTTTACCTCAACCATGTGCCTTTTTTTCAAGAGTCTCCTATTGATAAGATAGTATATGAGGATTTGTCTCTTGACCTTTTTCTAGTCTTAGAGGAGTCCCACTATGACAAACCAAATTTTGTGGAGCCCATCATTTCATTACATGTTGTTACTTATCTAATACTAAACATTCAACAAGACATTAGTGTAACATAATACCCATTAGATGAAGAATCAGAGTTAGAGTCAGGTTCTATTCTTGAATTGACATCAAATTTACCATCAAAATCACAATCAACATTAGTCTCTACATCATATTTAGATTCAATGGAGTTAGAATTAGATTTATAAGAAGAATTTGTTCATGGCTGTTACAACATTGGTTATGCATGCCTCATAGATCAGTTTGAATACATTTGTGATCCTTATACATTTTTTGAGGATGAATACTTTAGCTTCAACATAAGTTATCCTAGTATCTTCTATGAGGATTGTGCAGCCTTTACCCATTCTATTACAATTCCACATGCCATTACGATAAACCAAAATATCCATATTATTGACATTCCATCTCCCACAAGTGTCAATTGGGATTGACAAGACTCACACTTTGTTGAATTTCATCCATGGTGGCATAGCAGTTTAAGAAGATCAAAGAGGTCAATACCACATTCATATAGCAGAAGAACACTCTCTTAGTGAAACCTTTTCAGAGGTGCTAAGGGATAATCAAATTTAGAACTCAGCATCTTCTAGCAAAACCTTTTTGAAGGTGCTAAGGGATAATCAAAGTCAGAAGTCAACATTTGTGATCCTTATACATTTTTTGAGGATGAATACTTTAGCTTCAACATAAGTTATCCTAGTATCTTCTATGAGGATTGTACATCCTTTACCCATTCTATTACAATTCCACATGCCATTACGATAAACCAAAATATCCATATTATTGACATTCCATCTCCCACAAGTGTCAATTGGGATTGACAAGACTCACACTTTGTTGAATTTCATCCATGGTGGCATAGCAGTTCAAGAAGATCAAATAGGTCAATACCACATTCATATAGCAAAAGAACACTCTCTTAGTGAAACCTTTTCAGAGGTGCTAAGGGATAATCAATTTTAGAACTTAGCATCTTCTAGCAAAACCTTTTTGAAGGTGCTAAGGGATAATCAAAGTCAGAAGTCAACATCTTCTAGTGAAACTTTTTTGGAAGTGCTAGATGACAATCAAAGTCAAAAGTCAACATTCCTTAGTGAAACCTTCTTGAAGAAGATATGGGACAATCAGGACAACTTCATTAGTGAAAACCTTTTTGAGGCACCAATAGCTGAGCACAAAAGTTCTTTGTTATTTGATGAAGACAAAATCAAAGATCAAATCAAAATATTTTCCAATCTACAACATAATTAGATGGTAGCTAATCTCAAGGTCAAACAATAGAAAAATTTGGTGGTCCTATCAAAAGAAAATTCTTTGGCCCCACCATAACCAAAATTATGTCAAATCCAATATCAGCAACATTACGTGTGAATGAAATTCTCAATCTTCATTTATTTCCCTACCATTCCACATTCCTTTATCATCAACCATTCCATGTCATAATCAAATCTACCAACCATTATTTGTCCTTATTTACCATCCATGGTTTTACTTTCCTTTGTAGAGGCTACAAATATACCTTGTCTTAATGTTTAAAGGAATCAAAATTAATGATCAATGAAGATCACAAAAACATTCTCGATATCAAAATCTATAGCTAGTTCTTGATAGAACAACTATTTAGATGAGGTGTGGCCTAACAACTAACATGATCGAGTATTTTGTTTTTATCATTTATTGATTAGGATCTGCATATCTCCATCAATAGGAAAAATAGAATCATATGCCATTTACCACACCTAGGCCAAAAACATGTACCATACCATTACATTGCCATACCATTGCAATTGTTACATATCCATTTGCCATTGTCATGTACCCAAAAATTCACCCCATCACTCCAAGGCAACCCTCTTGGCATTATATCCAACTTTCTACCAACTCTCTTACCATTTTATCAAATTTATCAAATCATCAGTATCTTTAGCAAAAGCATACCATCCTACCATTCCATTCCTATTTAGATCAAAGCCTATTTTTAGTCAACCTACCCAATCCTATTCTAATCTTGGTTACTTTGGTTCATACCACACCTTCTATGGGGGGATTTTGATCAAGTCTCAATAATAAATCAATTCCATGTTTAAATGATAGTTTATGAAAGTAGTGTGACAGTTGATCTAGAAATATATCTTTCATCCTATCATTTTTATTTATGTGAGCCTGATTATAACTACCTATGGGTAAATTAGTGTCTCACCAATCTTGCAACTAATTATAACCACCTATGGGAAAATTAGTATGATTTACCTATGTCATTGTATCCTAGTTATAATTGCCTATGGGCAAACTAGGGGCAGCACTTATTTACTATGCATTATTGTATCACCATGCCATTATTATTTTCATTTGACTATTCATTTGCTAGATTTGAGAGTTTGTTGGGACCTAATTGGTTTTTCCCTACCTTTTATGTGGATGGAATTTATATGACTTGAGGTCATTTTAGGACTATTTGGGTCATGATCAATTTGTGTTGAGGTCACCTCAGTCCCCCTTTCCATATGCTCTCATCATTTTCCGAGCAACCTAAGCCAAACGCTCTCACCATTTTGCAAGCAAATATCTTGCCATTCTCTAATGAGTTAAGATACCTCAAAATGTCAAAAACATTCATAACATTTCAAAAATACCAAAAATATTTGTCTTATTTTAGCCTAGTCAGTTATCCTTGATCCACCTTACTAAGGCATGGTCATTGTTAAGATGTTTTCTTTTGATTTTGTGTTCATCCTTTCTATTTGTTTATTTCAGGTTATTTATTTGTTTTCCTTTTTATTTCTTTGTTTGTTAACTTGCCTATTTATTTATTTATGTTTAGCACTATTGCCTTGACTTTGTCTATATTTATTTATTAGGTGATTCCTTGTGCACATTATTTTTGAGTCCATCTATACTCATACATCATCATTATCATCATGGTTTTTATCATTAGTGCATTATTTTTGAGTGTTTATTGGATTGAGAGTCAGTCCTTATGTATTTTTTGAGATATTCTTTATAGTGTTTTATCATGGAGCCTACCATCACATGCTATAGAAAAAATAGCTTCAGAAAGGTCTACAATCAATGGAGCTATAGAAGTTTATCCTTGGCACCTTGGTAAATCCTTCCATCCCACCCTTAATCTAATCAACCCATTAACCATTTTAGTTGTATCATTGTTAATCAGGATAAGCATCTCCTCATTAGTAGGTACAACTAAATTATTCACATTGATCAATTTTATTCTTCTATTCATCTATTTCATCACTTTGCATCCACTCATATTTAATCTATATTCTAGGTTATATCCTTTAATTATGCTTCCTAATCATCCCTAACTGAGGCACAATCATCTTTAACCAATCTGGGTCCTTTTAAATGATTATAACTACCTATGCAAAAATCATTATTTTGACTTTTATTCCTAATTATAACCACCTTTGGGAAAATTAGCATTATTTTTACATCACTTCATGCAATCATTTTCTCATTTGGATTAATCTCAACCATAAATTAATTCCACCTTTCTTCTTGTTTCTTTTTAAGGGACCATCCATCAATAAATGTGATGGCCTCTTTCTCGAGGGGGAGTCATCATAGGCATCATGATAGGCTTTCCAAAACCATTTGGAGCTTTGTTCTTCAATCATCATTTTATTTTTGGCATACAGGGAATTTCTCATTCTTTGAGAAGGCATTGTTTTTCCTATGGTTTGTAAAATCTTCTCAAATAGGGGCAAATTGTAAACACTAAAAATTGGCCACATAAAACTTCCAATCAAGATTTTGACCAATTTCCACCTAAAATGCATAATTTGGCCTAAAAACACTAAAACATACTAAATGATGTGAAACTGACATATTCAAATGCCAATTTTGGCTAGGGTATCCCTAAATGGGACAATGCAATTTATGGGCTAGCTAACTTTGATCAGATAATTCTGAGTCAAAATGCCAATTTTGCCCCTAGGTGCTCCGGATTTCTCTTTCCTATCAAATATTTTACACAAAGCACATGCCTTTGTTATTTGTTGTTAGTAACATCTTAAATGGGATAACGGATCCAATGCATCCAACATTGCCTTCTAATCTAATCTAGTCAAATTTTGGACCAATAACAAGACATTCTAATCAATTTGAGTAATTTGTGCACAAAGCACTTAAATATGCTTAAGAGCTAATTAAACTAGCTTAAATCCTAATTAATAATTCCATGGAAACTTGTTGAATATTTGTATCATCAGGTGACCTCCTTTCTTGTGAAGACATCCCTAGGCTAGAAATGCCACAAATATCAAGATTCATGCTTCCCATGCCTCATGAAAGCCCTCCATGCCTCTTAATTGCTCCTCTATCCCAAATATTGATGAGCCTATTTATCAAATTTAATTGCATAACTAGATTAATCCTTAGCCACACATCTTAATCTTGAGATGGATAGTTCAAGTTGATTCTAGACATTCTCAAAAATCTATAAATAGAGAGGCCATGAACATCATTTCCAAGCCATTTTTTGGTACAAAATTATTATGCTAAAATATCTCCAAGCTATTTTGGTGCAAATTTATAATGCACAAATATCTTCAAAAAGCCATTGCAACTAGTGTTACCATGCCAAATTGATTCCAAGCCAAGCCAAGCCACAAGCTAAAGGTGCCAAGGAGAGATGGAGGTAGACAAGCTTCCATTTCCAAGGACTTCATGAGCACAAGTTGAGTAAGCTAGTACAACAAGCATTTTGGAGCATCCAAGGAAGGAAGCTTTGTAGTGCCCAAGGATTACCATTCCATACCCTTCTCCTTTATCTTATGTTAGAAACAAGATCCATAGTGCCCAAGGACTATTATTTTAGGCCCTCCTCCTTTAGCCCGCTTTAATAACCAAACTCTACATTTCCCAAGGACTACCATTCTATGACCTCATCCTTTAGCCTATGTTGAAAACCAAGATATACAACACCCAAGGGTTACCATTCTAGGCCCTATTACTTTGGTCTATGTTAGAAACCAATTTATGTAGTGCCCAAGGATTACCATTCTAGGCCCTCCTCCTTTGGTCTACATTAACAACAAGCTCTACAATGCCCAAATATTGCCATTTTAATCCCTCTTTGTTTAGCCTACGTTAGTAACCAAGATCCCAAACACCCATGAATTACCATTCTAGGCCCTCCTCCTCTTAATTGCATTAGAAACTAAGCTTCATAGTGCCTAAAGATTGCCATTTCAGGCCCTCCTCCTTTGGACTGCATTATCAACCAAGTTTTATAGTGCCCAAGTATTACTATTCTATGCCCTCCTCTTTTTGGTTTTCATTATCAACCAAGCTTCATTTCACCCAAGGATTACCATTCTAAGACCTTCCCCATTTTCTTCTAAATCTAGTAGTTCACTATCTCAATAAGGTTGTGCAATTATAACTAGATGTATCATAGTTACCATCCTAGACCCACATTCAATCTTTATTGAGCCCATATTTCATGAGCCTAATTCTAAATATCCCATTATTGAATCTCAAGCCATTGCTCATCCATTTCCAAACTTCCTCCACTTTGGAAAATCTAATCTGGTCTTTGAGCCATAATAGATCCAATCATTACATCTCCTAGAGTTGTCATTTAAAGAACCAAATGTGTCCAAATATAATATTTTCAAACCAAGTGTAATCCTAGGGAAAAAACCCAACCAATTAATGATGTTGTTGTTAAAATACCTATTTTTGATGAGTTAACCTATATTGAATCACCCTTTGACCATTTCCCTGTCTTTGATGAGCTTCGCTTTGACAAACAATTCTCTATGGAGTTGTTTGCTAATCATTTCAATTTTGTTGAGAAGTCTCACTTTGATAATCTAGTATTTATTGAGGAACCCTTAGACCATTTCCCTATCTTTACGGAGCCTCACTTTGACAAGCCAATCTCTATAGAGTTGCATGTTTACCATTTCCCTTTTGTTGAGAAGCCTCACTTTGACAAGGGCTAGTCTTTGTGGAGTCCTTATCTGAACCTGTTTATGAAGAGCCCATTTTTCAACCATAGGCCATTAATAATCCAATACCAAAAATTCAACATAACCTCTTTTCCACCACACTAAAATGAATCAACATTAAGGTTAGGTTCTAATTTTGAATTGATATCAAATTTAGCATCAAAAACAAAATAAATGTCAGTCTCAACATCAAATTTAGAGTCCTTTTAGTTAGACTCAGCTTTAGAATCATAATACATTAGTGGATGTTACAAAATTGGTTACACATACATTAAAAAGCAATTTGAATACATTTGTGATCCTTGCATGGTTTTTGAGTATGATTACTTCATCATCAACATAAGTTCTCCTAGTATCTTCTATGAGGATTATGTTTCCTCTTACCATTCCATTATCATTCCACTTTCCATTAACACCAACCAACCAAGCCATTATATTGGCATTCCACTTCATGTAAGTGTTGATTGGAATAGACACAATCACACATTATTGAACTATATCCATGGTGACATATTAGTTGTATAATATTAGGGGGACAAAAACAACATTCATGTAGAAGAATAATAATGTCCTATTAAAATATCTTTGGAGATGCTAGGAGATAATCAAATTCCAAAATCAACATCTTCTAGTGAAACCTTGTTTGAGGCACTAGAAGATAACTCAAGTCCAAATTCAACATCCTTTAATAAAACCTTCTCAGAGGTACTATGGGATAATCAAGACAAATTTGTTGATGAAAACCTCTTCAAAACACCAATATCTAAGCATAATAGTTATTCATTACTTTAGTAAGACATTATTGAAGATAAAATACATACAACTTCCAATCTAAAACATAATCAGATGGTATCTTCTCATAGGCCTAAACAATAGAAAAATTTGGTGGTCCTATCAATAACATATTTATAAGTCTTTAGCTAAACCACAACCAAAATTATGTTCAATCTAGAATCAAAAATATCATGTGTGACTAAAAACTCCAATATTCATTTGTTACCCAACCATTATACATTCCATTATGATCCATTTATTCATTTCAGACCTATATTACATTTCCAAATTAGACCTTTTATCCAATATTTATCCTTATTTACCATTATTAGTCAGACTTTCCTTATAGACGCTACAAATAAATATTGTCTCAAATTTTAAATGAAATAAAATCAATGACCAATGAAGATCACAACAACATTATTGGAGTCCAAATCAGTAGCAAGTTCCTGATAGAACAACTATTCAAAAGGGGTGTGGGCTAGCAATCTAAAAAATTGACTATTTTGGTCATATTATATGTTGATCAAGACATTTATATCCACATCAATAAGAATAATATAATCATATCTTACTTTTCTATTTACCCTAATTTTCTATTTAACTTGCCTTACCATTGTTTCATACCCTACCATTTACCTTGCCTTGCTATTTACCTTGCCTTTTCATTATTTTATGCCTTGACATTTATCATGATTTACCATTTATCATACCTTGTCATTTACCTCACCTTTATGTTTACTTTTCAATACCATTTACCTTGATTTATCATTGTTTCATACCTCTACCCATTTTCTTATTCCTAACTCACTATTACATAGTCATGATTCACCATTGTAAGGCATAAATACATTGACTTGAGGTCCTTTAGGACTATGTATGTAGTTCTCAATTTACATTAAGGTCAGCTTGGTCAACCCCTTTTCCTATTATCTAACCATTTTGTGAGAAATTTGAGTAACACTCTCACCATTTTGTGAACAACCTAAGCCATGCTCTCACCATTTAACTATCAATTTTAGTTATGCTCTCACCATTTTGTGAGTCACCTCTATGTACATTATGTATTTTAACTTAATGAATTAGTGACCACTCAATTTTTCCAACACTCTCATGATTTTATGAGCAACCTAAGCCACACTCTCACCATTTTTTGAGTTAGCCCATTTTGTGTCTCATAATTCTCCATTGAGATGAGATGCCTATAAAATTGACAAAAACATTTGAAACATTCCCAAAAGGCCTCAAAACTATAAATGGTTTATAATTTCCATGTGAGATATAAGGATGCAAAAACCTAAACTTTTGAAAATGATTTTCAATCTCCATATGAGATATAAAGCCTCAAAATCCAAAAAACATTTGTCTCGCCCCAAACCTCGCCTCAATCCTCCAATTGCCCATGTTGGGGAACCTTAGTTCTTAAGCTAATTATTTTAGAAACCATTAGTATGTTTCTATGCCAAATCCACTCTATAGGGGAAAATTCATGGTTGGTTCCCATTCACACTTTTAGGCCAATTATATTTAGGGGGTGTGAGCTTCCCTTTGCATGTATCCTTGTTTAGGGGCACCATACAATTTGCACTTTTAGGCTAAGATCACAACTTTCACCCTATTGGGGGCAAAACCAAAGTGTGTCGCTTATACTAGGATATATTATCCCCAGATATTGTTCCCTTTCATATAGCCTTACTTGGGGGTGACATTTGTTTATCCTTACATTGAACCTTCACATATAGATATTGACTTGGTTGAAAACAAGATGTTTTATGTTTCTTTTATCTTCAATCTTTATTTATGTTTATTTTCTTAGTTATTTGTTTGTTTGTTTGGTTATTGATTTTATTTTATTATTATGCCTTGAATCAGTGGATATGTGTTCATTGGGTGATTCATTGCAAATTTTACTTGATGTCATACATATTCATACATCAACATTTTCATAATGGTTTTTATCATTGGCATATTATTTTCAATTATCTATTAGATCGGGAGTCAGTCCTTATGTATATTACATCCATGTCCTCATAGTATATTATATCATGGTGCATACCATCATGTGATAGAACAAAAACTAGGATAGTGGATCTTACACTTAATGCAATGGGTAGAACTTATCCTTGTTCATAATTTTCATATCCCAAACATCACCCAAACACAGAGTAATTAAACCACAAATGAATTACAATCCTTTCTAATTAGGACATGCATCTTTATACTAGTAGGTAACCCAAAATCATACCTATCCTTTGTATCAATTCATCATTAATATATGGTTATGGGTTCATTTTGTGAGATTCTTTGGCCCCATTGTGGTAAATCATAAATTATCCCATACTCCTTAATCAAATTAACTCATTGACCATTTTAGTTATATCAATGATAATAAGGATGAACATCTCCACATTGGCAAGTACAACCAAATCATTCACATTTATTAATAATTATTCTTCTATTCTATTCCTCATTCATATTCCTCCCCATTTTGGGTAGACTACATTGGCCTAAGGTCTATTTGGACTATTTAGGAAGCACTTGGATACATGATGTCTCTTAGGTCAGCTCAATCACCATTATTCTTCCATCCCCATTATTATCTTTCAATCGTCTCTTTCATCACTTTGTGCATCTTTGTGTGATTGATTTCTTATGGCTTCTTCAACATTTGAAAATTCATCATACCATCATACCTATGTTTTTGATCACTCATCTTCAATTTGTGTAACATGTTATATCCATGAGTTATGCTTGCCAATATGCCCTATTCAAGAAAAATCAATTTATCACGATCAAATCTGCCTTACTGGGGAAAAATCATGATTCAATCCAGACCATCCTAATTATTATAACTACTTTTGGTAAAATCATTATTTTGACCCATTTTCCTTATTAGGGCACATACCTATACTACCGATTATAACCACCTTTGGGCAAATCAGTGACTCAATCTCCATTATTCATTACAATTACCTATGGGTGAATATTTATTTTAATCAATGCATGTAATAATTAATTCTATTGGATTAATATCATCCATGGGTTAATTTCATTTTTATTCTTGCTTTTTTTTTGAGGTACTATCTATCAATTGTATGTTTCAATCACTCCCTCGAGGGGGCATCATAGGCTTCCCAATCTTTGTTTAGAGCATCATTCCTCATTCACTATCTTGTTTTTTATTCTTAATAGATTTTTCATTCTTTGAAAAGAAATTATTGTGCATGTGTCTTATAATACCTTCTTAAATAGGGTAAAAATATAGACACCCCATTTCCATTTCAACTATGTTTAAAATGGACTTCAGATTGATTTCTAGCAAATAATATAAATTAATCCTAAAAATCACCAAAATTCCCAACTTCATCTGTGCATGGGATATAAATACCCATAATTGTGTCTATGCTTCTTTATTTGGGGTATTACCCTATATGTACCAATAACCTCTTATAAATTCATCCCTAGTCAAGTTGTGACCTAGTAAACTAACATTTATTGACCAATTGAGTGGAAGACTTAACTAAATTTTATAAAAGGTCAAAAGAATAATCAAATATACTTAATTTATTAAACCTAATTAAGTTCTTAGTTAAATAATCCATATATAATTAATAAATATCTGAAATTAGATTCAAGATGGGAGGATAATCTTGGATCTCTACAATGGGAGATGAAGAGTCATCCTCCATTGATGGTGTTTCAAGTTTTTTATAGGATGATAACCTTGGTTACCTTTTCTTCATTTGTTTTTCACATTTTTATTCCTATGGTGCCCATGATGGTCGTATTACCTTATATCTTATGTTTTTATTTAGTTTAGTTTTTTGTTTGTGGTAAGATTTTGTTGGTTTTGTTTGTGTTTTTTCCTAAGTGCCCCATGCCAACCCACATCTCTCCCATATGTATTTTTGTTCCCATGGCCTTTGGAAAATAGATGGATATGGTATTAATTGTATCTATTTATGGAAATAATTAAAAAAATGATCTCAAACATAATGGTGGTTTTAATGAGCTAGTTGGTCCTTCAAGGTCTGATAAGAATTGTAATCTCAAGGATGGTGTGTCATTTTTAGCTCAAGTGGGAGGATATTATGGAGTGAAGAATAATATGTTTAGTGAGTTCTTACATCAAGAAGAAGTGGTGAAACACTTAAATGATGCTAAATTTATTGCTAAATGCATCATTGAAGGTCATCATAGAGAAAAAAATTGAGACAAAGCCCAAATTGGTAAGTGCCTTAGCCATGAGAAAACCTTGAATCTCGGTTCAAATACTTCTATGGAAAAGGACTTGAAGTAGGAAAAAACCTAGTTTAAAAATGTTAGATTTTTTTTTGTTTGTTTGAAAAAGAACTCTCTCCCTTCTAGAAATTTCTTTTATAATTGGCTCAATTATGTGTGGGGTTATAAATTGGGTATCTACATTAACTTTTGTAGAATGGTTCATAAAGGATTTTTTATGATTTTATTTAAAAACTCTAATATGTAGAGAAGGGCCATCAGTAAACCCCTATGGAGTGTTTTTCAATCTTTGTTTAAGGTGATCCCATGGAACCTATATACGGATTGAAACGACCTTATCTTCAAAACTACACCCATATGGGTGGATATTAAAATTGTCCCCATCCAACTTTGGAATTTCCTACCACAAGCTTTAAATCCCCTTTGGGAAGTATTTAAGAATGAGGAAACTAGACAATATTGAGCTCATATGAATGCTAGGGTTCTGATATCTTTAGAACCCTTAGATGTATTCCCTAAATATCTTAGTTTCAAAATCAAAGGGACATCCCATATTTATGCTATCAAAGGATTATGAGGCTTAAATTATTTTTTTTTAATAAAAAAATATGAACACCTTAGAAATAATTGTCCATTTTTGGTTAACAAGGAGGACTACTATAGTAAAAAAAAGTCTATATATTATATAAGGCATATTATGTGATGGGTTCTATGTTAATTAATAATTTAAAATTCTTTCAAAATCCCATGTTTAATAATTAACCTCTCAAAGGTCATGTCTCCCCTAAGGAAATACTAGGGGAAAATGATCTAGTGACTTTAGATGAGTTAGATAAAGATGGGACTCAATGTTATCCTCAATCATGTAACTCCCCATCACCATCTGTTGACATGGTTACTTCTATGCCTAATTTTATTAACTACCTACTTGATGACTTGGAAGATAATTTTATTGAGTAGATGACTCCATTGTAATATTATGCCACATAGCTCAAGGATTCTCCCTCAGATGAGTATGTGGTTATGTTAGTTGAGCCTCTTGTTATTAATATTTCTAACCCTAGCATCATGCCCTCTTATAGGCTTAGTGAAAAAGGTGATTATTCCTACCCCATGATGATTTATCTAAAGAAAAAGAAGCATAGTAATTATTATTCTAGTTTGCATACTATGATGATGCACCTTTGTCCCTTAAGGACCCTCATGCTTTTAAAAATTGGAAGCCTAAAGGGGATGGTAAAATACTCAAGACTAACATTGCTTCCACCACTCTTGAACATGATCCTATGATAGATAGGAAAAAATCAAAATATACCCCTCTTGGTAGTCTTCATCAATCTATTAAGAGGAAATCTAAAGAAAATAATGTTCTGGACTATTTCAAAAGATTGTATAATAGTGGGTCAAACCCCTAGGTTAGTTTAAGTGACCCCCCCCCCCTCCTCTATTTATTATGCAAATTATAAATTTGAATGTAAGGGGATTTGAATCCCCTAATATAAATCCCATTTTGAGATAATTTAGTCACTCAAGAGATAAATTGGACTTTTTGTGTCTTTAGGAGGTAAAGGCTATGGCCTCCCAGCTGTCCTCGGTCCTTAATTTCATCTAGCCAAATGTAGCTTAGTTTTTTACTAATCATCAAAGAGGTAAATGAGGGACCTTCATATTGATTAACCCTAAGTTTAAGGAGTTCATTATTGACCACGGTGTTTCTGCATGTAATAGAGTTGTCTAGGTGTTACTAGAAAAACAAAATCAATGTTTTGATTTGTGCAATATATATGCTCCTAATGATTATAGAGAAAGACCTGAGATGTGGAATTGGATTATAGCTAACATGAAAAATGTCCTCTATATTTTTGGAGTTAAATTTAACATGGTTGAGGAAAAATAATATAAAATTGGAGGTGATCCTCAGTCTTGGAAAGGCAATGAGTTTTTCTTCTGGTCAAAATTCAAGAGAATGCATAGACTCCTTGATCCATTACAAAAAGATAAAAATCAAAGCAAAAGAATTTTTTATACCTGGTGTAACAATCATAACAATAAGAAAATACAATATCTATACCTTACATATTTTAATTGAATAGATAATCCTTTCAAGTGACCCCAACTAATACTAAAAATGTGTTAAATGTTCTGCCTTACACCATTTTTGACCACCATCCCATTGAAATTGGATTTACTTTGAATGTATGCATTGATAAAATTTCTTATTCCTTCAATGGACTCTATAAATTTAATGTCTCTCACCTAAATTATCATGTTTGTATGGATGGTATTCATTATTCTTGTAATTTTGGAAGAATATCATACAACTCTAGTTTTAGCATTGTTCAGTGAAACTCTAGTATGGAATTATCGAAGAACTTATGGTCAGCTTAAGGCTAAACTACGTAAGAAAGCTACTAAGGTCACTCAAGAAGGATAATTTAGGTTGAAAATTTTATTCAACTTTATCCTTCTAATGGTATACATGTGTATGAGCTAAAACATCAAGTCAGACAAGACCAATGCTACCTTTTTAAGGGGGTGCATTTTCATTCTCATCTAACATGGCTTAAGCTTGGTGACAAGGGGTCTAAATTTTTCTTTGATTCTTGAAAATTGAAAACCAACAGAGAAAAATTAATGGTATCAAGTTCTAGGGTAACATCTCTCATGACACAAATATTTTCAAATAAGAATTCTTTGATTTCTACTCCAAATTGTTTTTGTCTAATAGATCTAATGCTCTCATTAAGTAGAACAAGGTTATTGATGATCTCTATATTTTGAAGAAATTTTCAAGGATACAGGACAATTATCTTGATGATGCCATCATGCTTAATGAAATCAAAGGGACCATTAATTTTCTCAAATACGATAAATATCTAGGTATTGATGGTTTCCTTGTCAAATTTTACAAATCCAATAAGGATTGGATGGCCAAGGATTATTTTGAGGTTTATAAAAATTCTATTTTTGTTTGTTTCCTAGGCCCTAAAATAAATAGATGTGTTATTAATCTCATCCCTAAGGAAGCGGACCCACATTTGATCAAAAATGGAGGATAATTACCCTCCTTAATGTATCTTATAAAATTTTAGATAAACTCTTGGCTAAAAGGATCTCTTCACTCCTTCCCTCTATTGTTTCTAAGACCCAAATTAGTTTTATTGAAGGAAGGTACATTCTGGATAATCTTATAACCAGTTGGGAAGGGATGTATTAGGCCTGTGATTTTAAGAAATATGTAGGCATGATTCTAATCAATTTCAAAAAAACCTATGATGGAATTGAATGGCCATTCATTGAAAGAATTATTAGAGCCTTTGGTTTTATAGAATTTTTTTGCAAAATGGTTAAAGTTATTTTCAAAGATGCCTTTGTTGTAGTTTAAGTGAATGGGGAGCTGATAGAATTAGTTTTTCTTAAATGGTCCATCATACAAGGTTGTCCTCTACCCCTATTTATTTTATTTGGATTTTAAATCCTTATATTATCTACTAAGATGCTCAAACATGGGTGCTCCTATCAAAGGAATCACTCTGAGTAATGAAGATGAATTGGTTGATGTTTTATTTGCATATGATACTACTGTATTTTTTAGACTTGAGAAAAAAAACTTAACCCATGTTATCACAATGTTGGATATATATTATTCTAATTTTCGATATAAATTAGCTATGCATAAATCTTGTATACTAGGGTGGACAGACACCTCTCCAGATTGGCTCACACTATTTGGATGGGAATAGAAAGGGACTAATAAATTAGTTAAATATTTGGGTATTCCTTTTTCTCTTACTCATTCATTCAATCTCATGTGGGATTGGATCTTTGTCAAAATCAATAATAAACTTTAAAAAATGGTAGGGACACCTTCTTTCCTTACTTGGAAGGATCTAGGTCTGCCAAAAATTTCATGCCTTGTACAATAAATATTATGCTTCTTGTTGGTTTTTTAGTAAAATTCATCAAATTTATACAAAGAATTATAATAGATTTCCTATGGTCTGATGGCAAAGGTGGGAGAAAAATACATGTTATTTCCTAGCAATTTTATTCAAATCCTAAACATATTGGGGAACTCAGCCTAAAGGGACTAAGGATCCAAGGATTTACCCTTGTGTTCAAATGATAATCAGAGCATTCAAAGGTGATGATCCAAATAAATTTTTAGTTAGAAATAATATCTTGTGTGGCTCTCCTAAAGGAAAACCAAATTGGAAAGGGTTCAATATTGTGGATATTCTTATAGGTCCCTTCTTTGTCAAATTTGATGGGTCATCAATATTTGCTTCTATTTTATCTTATTGGGACTTTTTAAAATCTTTTATCACTACTAAACATATCTCTAACTAGTTTTTGACATGCTTCCAGGGTTATAGATCCATCTGGTAGAATCTCTATGTCAACAGAAGGCCTTTTGTACTCACCAAGAGTTATTTTTATTTTTATTCATTCACTAAAGGTTTAATGAATCATAAATATATTTTATCACAAAATGATTGGGCTCCCTATTAAAAAGTTAGGTTCAAATTTCAAATCCTAGCTACTCAACGTAGAACATATACTCTTGTTCAAAAATCACTGTAGGGGAATAATAATGTTTCCTTTATGGATGAGAAGGATAAATTCTAGGAAAGTGTTAAATGGTTAAAGTGTTCACCTCTTTTCAAGTTCTCTACTTAGATGTTATACAATAAACTCTATTTTTCTAGATTCTCTTATCTTATCGTTAATCGTATTTGGAATGTGTGTGATCCCCTTTGTTATTAGTTCTTAAGGTTTGATTTTATATGGGCTTCCTATATTGGACCCAAAAATTATTATTTTTGATGGCTTTTGATATATAATAAGATTTTTTTTGGTACTATTTTGTTTTAAAGTGGTTTTGGATAGACTTATTATTCCTTTTCTAGTGTTGTTGAAACTATTGAATGCCTTTTTTTACTCTTGTCCTTATGCTTCTAATATTTGGAATGTTGCCTCAAAGGTTGGACTATTGTTTTTGACTATGAGATTGGATGGTTGAATATTGATTTTGGTTATGTTTGTCTTAGAAAAAATGTCCATCATTTTTTCAATAAGTTTTGACTTGTTTTCTCAATTGAAATTCTATGGTTTTTATGGAAGCAAAGGAACTTAGAGGTTTTTCAATATAAGGCTAGGGTGCTTACTAAATTCACTATTGAAGTCATCCTTCATATTATTTTTATTCATATCTTTCTCTAATTGAAGGTGCTATAAGTATAATTATATAAGTTCTTGAGGTTCGACATGCTTAAGATCATGTCTGAATTCCTGATTGATATGGGTAGTTATCCTAAATTGAGTCCCCATCCAGAATAAGGAGTTTGTCATGGGCTAGGCACCAAAGTGAATATCTCCATATTTGAATGGGAATGCATCAAGGATTCTTAATTTGAATAGGTAGATTACCCAATTCATGAATAGTTTAATTATTTAGAATCAAACAAGAATGGTGTGAATAGTTGGTTGGTTACCAATAATGACATGATTCAGGATATGCAGAATGTTGTTTTGGATAGTAATGTTAATATAATCAATGAAGCTAAGGAATATATTACTCCTTAGGACTTGCAAACTGATCTTTTTCTCATTATAAAAATCCTTTTTGACCTCTTCCCCCCTTCTCTCCTCTCCCAGTATAGGACACTAAAGATCAAAACAAAGTCTAGAAATTAATTGAAGATAACATAAATGTCTTTCTATAAAATTCACATTTTACTATATAATTCAATTAATTTTTCATAATACATCCATGTAAAAAATCAAATCATACCTTATTTCTCACCAAAGTATCTAATAAAAATAAATAATTTTTATTTTCATACATTAAACTAAAATTCTAATTCTAATGTAATATATAAATCTCAACTAATCTCATGGTTACATCATAATTATAGCTTATAATATTTACATATGCCAATAATCTCTTTTTATTTGAAATACATATCAAAGCTACATCATATTTACATTTTACAATATTACATATTTTCTATATAAGAATATAATAGATTACGTGTTTTTATCCATGATGATCATGTAATAAATTAAGTCTTCAAAAAGTAATCCCTACAAACATATAAGATCACCACTACTACTAAAAACTAGGAAAGAAAATGGGGTAATAATTAGAGGCTTTGATTCTAATAACAAAGCATTTTCAATCCCTCACACACTTCTCATGACCAAGAGTGGCCCTACCCTTCACAAGAAAGGTAACTATGGAATCATCAATAAGGAGAGAACAATATGTATGAAATTGATATTGTAGATAACTCCAACTAGTATACATGTTTATGACCATAATAATTAATTATTAATGAACCGACCTCATCACTTCCAGATTCAAAAATTCATTCCCAATTTTAAAGTCAATGTGAAACTAAGGGATTTGTAGAATCCACATAAAATTACTAAGGGATTTTTACAACCCACTTAGAATTTGTATTTTTAAATACATGTTACCCAAACACATTTTTTTTAATAGTAGTTACAACACAATGATCTCCATATAAACAATCATGAATCAACATGATGGAAATATCTAAGAAGTCCATGAATGATAATACATAACACATGTATCCCATAAAACCTACACAAATAATCATCATCCTCCCATTTCCAAAGTATTTTTAGTAATCACACAAGGAAAATAAAAATATGATAAAGTACTTGAATGATGGCACATCACACATGTATCCTATACCATCTATGGAAAGTGTCATATTTTATCCATCCATGAGGATTTATAGTAAAAATAACTATCTATATTTAAGTATCATAATAGGATCCTAATAGATATAAATTATTTAAAATAATTATATAAGTAAAAAATAGTAATAATTTTAGAATGAAATACATATATATTTTATGTTCATTATACATGTATAAATGGAAATTATCAAGCCTTATGTCATTTTCCATACGGTTTTAAGACTTACATAATTCTAAAAAAGGACTTATAGGTCATTGAACACAAGAAATCAATGCATATAAGAAAAAAATATATAGTATTATAATGTATGATTGATGTAAGGAAAACCTTTTATCAATCTCAATCATCCATTGAACTTTTGATACATTAATTATTCATAATAGAGATGTAAAAGAATATTATTAGTTTTAGAACCATCAACCAAATAGAACAACATTATAGTAAAATCTCAAAGGAAGAATATATATATATCACTTCCTAATTCCTTAAATTCTCATATACATATTAGTACAGTGGTACAAGCTTAAGACCGCAAATCTAGACATTAGGACATAATACAATATCATTGCACAATAATTTTAATTTAATCATGCCAAGTTAAAATATCAATTTAAGTGTATAAATTAACTCTTGGAGCTCAATAAAATGGTACAAAATCAATATTAAATCATATCCATGTTGAGGAAGTGTATTAGGACATGATATAATAATACACCCATTACCATTGTAGTTACAAGGAAAATTGGATACTTAAATAACCTTCTTTATTGTGAAATAATACTATTAAAACAAAGATGTTCATGGAAGATAGAAATTTCATCAAACATTTTTTTAAAGGTGAGTATGAAGGTGGAACATCTTGATGACCCAAACTAATAATATTTATTAAATTTATGCTAGGATATAATCCAAAAAATAACATTGTAAATTATAATTCTCAATACAATTATCAAGAAAAAGATTCATTGTAAATTATACAAGGTTATTGATGTTACATTCAACCAAAGGAATCAAAATCATGACATATAAGCATACTTTTTTGTAAAATATTTAATAAAAAAAGCATTATAAAATTAAAAAAAGTAGAGTTAAAACATTCAAGATTAATTTCATAATGAAGTATAATTTGCAACATAGCCAACTGCACTCATCATTATTATTGCATAAAACATTTTCATAGATCTAAAAGATAGAAATACTAAATATATCATGTATAGACCCCACTAATTACATTGATAAAAAAATTAAATAATATACTCAAACATATTTAAGTACAGCCCAATATAATCCTCAAACATCTAACCCTACATAACCATGCATTAGATTGCAAGGATTCCATCATGTTATCGAATGAATATATAATGATCAATATAGTAAGAATGATTAAAATAAACTAAGACAATAATGTACTCTATTATCACTATTTAATTTTATAAATTCAAGTATATATTTTTTTAAACATGAATTGTTGGAAACATAATGACTGAGAGGAGGTGGGGTGAATCAGTCTCTTAAAACTTTCTTTCACATGTACTTTAACATTCCTTGAACCATCAAAGCAATATAAATACATAGCAATGCATAAAGTGTTATTCACATGAGCATAACAGAAGAAAAACAATATAAGTGGGAAACCTTTAAGGGGAATAAAAACCACTAATATTTGAAAATGGACTATAGTCTTATAAGATAAACATCAATATTTAATGAAAAACCAACTTCACATGGAGCACCAACCCCAACTATCCAAGCACCCACTTGCAAGGAGGTTCCAAACCCATAGATGACTTAGTACCAATTCAACCACCTGACTGCTTTGATCACATTATTTCTCAACCAACTAATGATGACCACCTTTTTAGGTTTTCACACTCTTATCCCTCTCAAATTGCCTTCTAGGCCTTCTCACTCAACTACATCTCTTTAAGATAAATTAGGTCATTTGACCTGATATTCATCTATAGTGCCCGTATTATATATTCATGATTATTTCTCTATCCCCTTATGATGGTCTAAAATACCTCCTTAAGATATTCACATATCTATATCATTCATTTCAACAACCATCTCATCTAACTAGTTAATTAGGCCTATTAGGCCTTGTTCTTATACTAGGCTCTTACTCATACACCTCTTGGTCAATCATACACACTTGATTTATTATATTTTACATACAATAGGACCTAGGTCATGCCAAAAACATGAATCAACCATTAAATAAGGTCGTCCATAGCTCAAATGGACCAAATCCTTTTTTAGGCCTCAAGGAGAACTAATTCAATTAGGCCTTCATTAGCACATGAAACACTTTGTGTTCCTTGGAACACATTCAAATACCTCAAAAAGTAAGAACATATCATGTGACACTTAAGTAGACCCCTTATAATCTCATCTAGGATTAATAACACTTTTTATCTCTATTCACCATTTAAAGTATGGGTGATATGTTCCACTTCTAAACCTAGCTCAATCCATTAGCTATGCTTGCAATCATCAAATGACATTAGCAATACTAATAATAAATATTCTAATATAGGTTAAATACATAACAAGAATATAATGTAAATAATATGTATGTATCATAATTAAATCATGAAACTAATACAAATGTCTCATAGTCTAATAAGACATCAAAATAATAATAAAAAATAATAGCATGTTTGCGCAGTTATGATAATAGCCAAACAATCCATCCATGTTTATTGACTATGGACTTGTCAACTTTGAAAGCTATGAAACTATGATTTCTCTATCACCTACATTTGTATCTGTTGAGAGGGCTAAGATATTAGGATTATTTTAATGCCACATAATATCATTTATTTTTCTTCTCCTTACTATGGAAACCCTATATATATACTTGTGAGATATTTAAACATGAAAAAAAGAAGGGGAAGTATAATTGGAACATCTAAGACAATCACCCTATTTGATGATTGACCACTTTTACATATTCAAAAAATCTAAGAAGGGAATCAAGGCACACATAGTTCTCCCACCTAGTTTGTTTTTTTCAATTATGTTCCTTCACCATATGCATGCATCTAATAATTTGTCTTTGATACTTGACAATTTATCTCTTGACTTGATTTTAAATGATTCAAAATTGTTTTATGATTACTCTTAGTGATAAATATTAAATTTGAAAAGAATAGTGTAGATTTTCTCAATGTGTAGTAGTGTAATAGATAGTAGATTCTAAATAGATCTCAAGTCCATTCCATTAATGAATGACCTTTGATTTATTTACATATTAATAATTATTAATAATTTACTTTAGCTAACTTTTGAAATGTTTAGGATGACCCAAATGGATATTTCGAGTTTTATAGACTAGCCATTAAATGGAACTAGGACAAGGCTACGCTAAGTGGATAGGTTAGTGGCAACAAACCTAACTGCAAAACACAAACATGTCCCATGAAATCATAAAAAACTATCTTGATGTTATAATCATGTTGAGAGTGATATAATTTGGTTTGATCATTAAATTAAAATTTCCTATGTAGTAGTGACAATGAAAAGAGTTGTATAAATGACTAGAAGATTGATGAATAAAAGTCATGTGTTTGAGCATAAGTCAAATGGTTCTATATCTGTCAATAATTAACATTTTCAAGTACTCATGACTAGATTTAGGTATCTATATTTTCCTCCCATTATTATAGTAATGAAATTTATAGATTAAAAGATAAATATAAATATAAGTGTGTATAACACATTTTAATTTTTGATAGGATACTCTAGTTGTATAAGTAACCAAATTTATAAAACCCTGCATCAACACATGAAGTAGTCATTTGTTCATACTTGATTTTTTAAAATGAACTTTGATATTTTGAAATTTAAATGAGAGAAAATAAGGATTACACATTTATGGAGATAAAACCATGTTAACCTGTAACTTGTAAACTAATTTAAGAAGCATGCCCTCTTGTCAAATAACATGGAGTGATGTTTCATCATGTTGAATCAAGAGTGATCAAGTTCTAATTTTGAATAACTAATCAATCCCTTGAATTAAAAATATACATGCTCCAACTCTCATGAATGGGAATAAATACCTAATTTACTAACCCCAAAATAATATGTAACCATGGTGGGTTCTCTATAAGTGATGTCAAGGCTATTAAGTGTCACTAGACTCAAACATACATCACCCATAAAAAATATGAAACCACACAATAGGTTTACTATAAGTAATGACAAGTATATTTACTATCTCTAAACTTGAATGTTCATTATGCATAACATAATGAATCACACTAATATAGATGAATATATATTATATTTACATGATCGAAAGATAATGAAGAATATGCATGCCCCCATCATGACCACAATGACAATAGATTTGAATTGAAATAACAAACATTTTCCATTAAATCTATAAAAATATATTTTATTGCATATGCAGATGAACTAGTATCATGTATTTTGAAATATTTTCATGAACCAACATCATGCTCTTTGAATCTATTTCAAATAAGATAGAATACCAACATCCATATGTTCAAATCTAATTATATGTAAAACCTGTAATTATTTTTTCTATAATGTTTTTACATTTGTCAATGTATATGAATCCAAGTGTATATGAATATATACCAAAGTATTTTTAGAATGAGTTCATATGCCCCCACATTCTGTATCAATGTGCCAATATCTTTTAGGTATTTGATTTTTGAATTAATATTAATCTTTAAAACTTATATTATGTCATAAAATTTGATTTTTTATTTCATGGAGGTTTTAACCTCTAAAGAAAACTCACTATAATGGCCCCTTTTTATATGATGGATATTCCATAAAAGTCACTCATCACAAAATAAGAGTTAAGTATACCATGTGATAAGGATATAATCATCTATAATAATGTAAACATGTGGTGACAAAAATATTGTCAAATATCGATTTAAACATTGAAATAAATGAGCAAATAAATATAAAGAATAATATCACCTTTAAGAGATCAAACCAAAATATTGAAATAAATAATTTAAAGTGGAAAATAAAATAAATGACATAAAAACTCATGTGATCTTATAATAAGACTTGTCACCAAAATATCCACAAGTACAAGATAAAAGCAAGAGCATAATAAGAAGAGAACAGAGAGAGAATTTTTAGTGAGGAAATGAGGAGAGCAAGGAATATTTTAAATATATAGAAAAAGATAATGGGAGTTATAATAAATATCATTATTACCATACAATCTTCTTATGTGTGTGTCACTTGTGGCCTATTCCCTTAGAGAGTGGAGGGAAGTATGTGCCAAGTGGGGGAGGGAGATTTGCATGTAAGTAAATCTAAATCCAATAGGTGGACTATGGAGGTGAGTGACACCTCATAAAGGCAGGAATAAAGTGTACTTATAAATAAAATTAATATAAACATAACTAAGACTTAAGAAAAACCTATAAACTTATATGAAGGACCCAAATTAAAGTTAATTATCTAACACTCTCCATTAAGCTTAATTTTAAGTTACAAAAATGGAGAGAACCTTTTATAAATAAATAAATTTGAAATTACATAATAATCCCCCTTAATAAAAACTTTTTTCAATAATAATTACACAATTTTATATAGAATAAAGAAGATAAAGTGCCACCAAAAGTCACAAGGAAGAAAATGTGACCACCAACAATCTCTAAAAATCCTCTTCAAACTAGGTGGTCAATCCATTATGGAATAAATACCAACCAATATGAGTAATGATACACAAAGCTAAAAAAAAGTAATATAAAACTAATCTTTAAAGTTAAATTACCAATATGCCATTAAAATATAATATACATACATAAAGTAATAAAAGTAGATGTACAACCAAGTAAATTTGAGAAAAGACAATTTCTATTATAAAATGCATAAACCTGCAAAAAAAAAAGTTAGTCAAGATAATCAAAGAATATATCAATTAAAATTAAAAAACAAAGAATGCATAAAAATATTTTGAGTTTAATCAAAATAGAGACAAAGAAGATTTGTCACTTTCAAAAAGATATTCTACATGAAGCATTAGAATAATTATCACAAGAAGACATATCAAAGTCTCTAAAAGATTCATCAGTTTAAGGAATCCAAATAGTTTTACCCTTATAGGTAGGATATTTGATCATTTTATAACATGCAAATTATCATGTGTGGATTTACCACAAATTTTACATGGGTTCAATTTACAATTATTTATATATACGATACTCATGTTTTCCACAATGTGTATAAGGTTTATTACTTTTAAACAAAGCATGAATATTAGAAGTAGTATAATCAAAGGAAGTTGAATTATAAGTCCTTTGATGAGGAGGAAAATAAGATTATGAATTTTTATTAGAAGTATATGAATCATAAAAATTTAGACTTTTATAGTTTGCATTAGAAGTAGCCAAAACAATTTCAAGTATATCAGTTTCACACTTACCAAAGCCACCATCCAAGTAGCCCATAGTATTCATGATTTTCAAGTTAGGGTTGATATAAGGAATGTGCACATGATTTTGAGTTTGTTTCAAATCACAATGAGATTCATCAACATCAAAGCTATAAATATTAACAAAAGACATAAATTTGGCATTTAAAATGTCAATAGAGTTTTTTAGAGACTTTGTATGAGTAGTAAAAAAGTTTTGCAAAGTAAGAATAGTGTCATTTTGACATTTAATTTCATGTTTAAAAGCATTGATATATTCATTTTTCAAATGTATTTTATGTGAATCACTTTCAAATACTTAAAAAAGAAAGTTTAAAATCCATTACAAGTGTTGGCACAAATTATAAAGTTATAAATTGGTTAAAAATTAAGCCAATATACTTTAAAATAGATTTGTGTGACAAAGCTAAACATTAGATTAACTTGTAAATGTAAATCCACACCAAAACATCAAAAACTTTCTTGCAAGTTAATTGAAAAAAAATTGTGACTTAAATCATTTAAAAAGGTTTTGAAAAAAAATTGAGTATACAAATGCTTTGGAAAAACATGGAATTTTAACCAAAAAATATTTTACTCGAGGCAAAAATTCCTTTAATAGCATGAAAGAGGGAAATAAATTATTGTTTTTAGAATATTATATGAGAATATGAAACAAGCCCATGGTTTTTGCCTTAAAAAATATCAAACAACAAATTAATACTAAAGGACAAATTAGCATTAAGGAGATCAATAGTAATTGAAAAATAAAACTTCCAATGGAAGATAACAAATACCTTTTTCCTAACTTATGTTTAAGGCATAAAGAATGCCAATTTTTTAATTAAAAACTTAAAACATAATTAAACTAAACTCATCCTCAAATGTTAGTTGGATAAAGCATTTTTTATGTACCAATAAAAACCAACAAGAAAAAAGAGGTTGCCACTTGGTTAAAATGCCATAACTAGGGTGTTTTGTTTTGGCACATGTTAAAGTTATTTTTTTATTAATTTATTTATTTATTATTTTTTTTGCATATTTCAAAAGGTAGTATTGATACGAAATCAATGATTTACATAGAATGTTGACATCTCAACCCATATTTCAAAAATAAACATATAATATATTACAATGATGAGTAAGTGTACATCTAAATCAGTAAGTTCCTTCAGCCAAGCAATGAAGAGTAAGGGTATCCACACCATCAAAATCACCTAGGATATGATCATATCCTCAACCATTTGACTCTCTATATCAAGTACTTAGAAAGATTTATACCCTGGGGAATATATATAAGCAACCATCATCCTCACCAATAGAACTATAACCATCATCCTCACCAATAGAACTATAACCCTTTTAGTATCATGATATTTTTAAACATAAAACTAATTTTTTCAAGAAAAAACCTAATTATAGAAAATTTTGTAACCAAAGCATGAAGTATTTAAGTTGAAAAACATTTTAAACAAGGAAGAAAGGCATATGGGATAATTTCAAACACAAAATTTGATGAAATGAATAGAATTCAAAGGAATGCAAATGAGTAAAAGTAAAGTAATAAAAATAATAAATCTTTAAGAACTCAAATGCATTAATCGAAGCCAAGTGTCTAAGTGAAATCAATTTTTCTAAAAATGTACCTCAAAAAAATAAGAAACAAGTTGAGGTTATTGAGAATAAACACAACTGAGGGTACTTAGAAGGATTTATACCCTGGATAATGTATATAAACAACCATCATCATCACCAATCAAACTATAACCCTTTTAGTATCATTACTTTTTTTAAAATTTGAAGCGATTTAAAAATTTAAAAAAAAACTAAACTTTTGAAGAAAATATTTTAAGTATAGAAAGTTGTGTAATCAAAACATGAAATATTTAAGTTGAAAAACATTTTAAACAAGGAAAAGAGGTGTATGAGATAATTTCAAACACAATCTTTGATGAAATGAATATAATTAAAAATAATGAAAATGAGTAAAAATAAAGTAATAAAAATAATAAATCTTTAAGAACTCAAATGCATTAATTAAAGCCAAGTGTCTAAGTGAAATAAATTTAAAAAAATGCACATCAAGAAAATAAGAAACAAGTTGAGGTTATTTAGAATAAACACAATTAAGACAACAACTTTAATATAATAAAAAATGTAGAGGTAAGACATTAATAAAAAATTACATGTCCTTGGTAGAATATAAAAACCACAAAAGGACGTTATAGAGGCTGTAGAAAAATAGATTTGATAGAAAATGTGGTAGAGGAAGGGATAGCCAATGCGAACTGACTGGCATGATCCACTCAACTACACAAGGAAGGTGAATAATAACTACACTGCGCAAAATCTTAGAGGCAATAGTGAAAAGAGTAATTAGAATTAAAGTGAAGGTAAAGATCTTAAAAGGAAAAAAATGCAGAACCTACAATATGCAAAGATCAATAAATCTTAGGTAAATTTATCCACTTTGAGAAAGGATGACTGTGGGATTTAAAAGCCAATAATGAATGGAAATAATAACATGTGGTCTGATAAATCCAAAGCATTACCAAACTGATTATAGACAAAGAATAAAACCAATAGGAGTGAAAAACCAAAAAGAATCAAATAAGATTTTATATATATATATACAATGTTTGTCCTTCTCTTAGAAACATAGACAGGCATCAAGAATCAATGTGAGAATCCATGGCTTTGATGACATAAATATTGTTAGAGATTGATTTAAATATTGACATAAATAAACAAATAAATACAAAGAATAGCATTACCTTAAAGAGATCAAGCCAAATGTTGAGACAAAGAATTTAAAGTGAGAAACCAAATGTATTCAAGAAAAAGTCACATGATTTTATAATAAGGCTTGTCACCAAAATCTCCACAAGTACAATATAGAAATAAGAGTATAAATAAGAAGAAAAGAGAGAGCTAGAGTTTCTAGTGAGAAAATGAGGGGAGGAATGGCTCTTTTATAAAGCTAGAAGAAGAGAATGAAATTATTCTCTTAGAGAAGGGAGCGAAATGTGTGTCAAGTGGGGGAGAAAGAGTTATATTAAAGTAACTTTAAATCCAACAAGTAGACTAGAGATGTGAGTGACACCTCATAAAGGTAAGAATAAAATGTATTTATAAATATAACAAATACACATATAAATAAGACTTAAGAAAAGCTTATAAACCTATAGGAAGGACCAAAATTAAAATTAATTGTCCAACTTATGGAGAGTATTTTATCATGGTATAGTGTATTCCATCAAGGCATGTATTAAACATATGTAATGTGAGGCATATAGGTTTCATGTCCAAATAAATATAGAAATGAGGCATGCAATAAAGTAAAAATATCTAAATAAAACTACATAGTAAAAGTGCATGATATGGATAATGACACCACTAATAAATCTCAACAAGCACAATAATCACACCACACAATGTCACATGATATTAGACATAAGACCAAAGGCCACATATAAGGGACATGATCATGTCACAACAAACAAGGCTATGGCTATATAAAACAGACATAAAATGCCACAAATAAGGTAAATAGATATCTCACACATATAAGGTCAAGTTTACACACACAATAACACAAAAATGTGTAGTCTAGCATCAAAGAAATCAATAATATCAAAGGAGTATAGAACAAGTGAAAACTAGTCTACACCATCTATATGTATCAATATCATATCATAGTAAAGTATCATATCTATCTAGTAAAATATAAGATATGAGTAAATAACAAGACACTTGTAATATATGTAGGCAAACATGGTATATAATTCATAAATAAATATAGTCTATGATAATGTGGCTTTTAGAATAAGATTCTCACACTATAGGCATGACCATTAGGTAGAATGGAGTTTAATATCTAAGAATAGATTTAAAATATGTATGTCATGCATTAAACTCATATACTTCTTGAAATGCATGTATATGAAAAATAATATGTTATATACTAAAATATGAGATAAATAACATATGTACAGAAGCAAACTAGCAACTCATGTAATGCTCAAGATTTGATTGTTTTTGAATTTTTGACATATTTTATTTTTATTGTATTTTTGACATATTTGATGTGTCTAAAAATTATAATAATATAGGAAATGATACCATCCATGCGTCATGACCCAAATGTATATTTGGAGTTTTGGATAATATTTGTTAAATGTCATGGGTACAAGGCCATGTTAAGTGGATAAATTCAAGGCAGTGAACTTATCTGTGCAACATGGACCTATCCCATGAAATAATGAACTAGTTTAGGCTAGGATTAGTATGAGAGTGATATAATTTAGTTTGATCATTATATTGGAAATCCCTATGTAGTAGTGAAAGCACACATAGAGTTCAATCCTACATATAGATAGTTTACTTGAGGAATGGATAATAAGATTCATATGTTTGAACATAAGTTAAATAGTTTAATATATATCAATAGTTAACATTTTTAAGTACTTGTGATCATATTTAGGTATCTACATTTCCTCTCATTTATTATAGTAATGAAATTTCTAGAGTAAAGGAGAAAGATAAACCTAAGTGTTAACAACACACGTTATCTTTTAAAAAAACCTAAAAAAACATGTTAAGTATTCATTTGTTCATATTCAAAAAAATTTAAAAAAATGAAAAAATTGAAATTGATATGAGAGAAAGGAATGAGTACGCATGTAGGGATATGAAACCATGTTACCTTGTAACTTATAAAACCATTGGATAAGTGTGTCCTCTATTAAATCAAATGAAGATATGGCTTCTCATGTTTAACCATTGATGAATATAGAGTTATCAAGTTTTAAATATGAATAAATAATCAAGTGCTTGAGTTAGAAATATTCATGCTCCAACTCTCATGAATGGGTAGAAGTACCTAATGTACTAATCCCAAAATAATATGTAACCATGATGGGTTTTCTAGAAGTGATGTTTAATCCATTTATTTTCACTAGACTCAAACATACATCACATGTAAAAAAAATGTAGAACTAAACAATAGATTCATTATAAGTAATGACAAGGTTTTTGAGTATCTCTAGACCCAAATGTACATTATTCATAATAGAATGAATCACACTACTAAAAATGAATATATATTTTATTTATATGATCAAAATATAATTAAGATTATTCATGCCCCCATCATCACTATAGTTCAAATATATTTGAATTTAAATAACAACTAATTTTTATTGAATATGTAAACTATATTTTACTATATACGCATATGAACCAGTTTCATGCCTTTTGAATTTGAAAAATGTATATATGTGCATGAATCCTCATCATGCCCAATGAATCTATGTCAAATGATATATAATCTCATACATCTATATGCACAACCATACTATATGTGAAACCTATAATTATTATTCTTATAATTATTTTGCATTTGCCCATGTATATCGATCTAAGTGTATATGAATTTGTACTCAAATCTCTATAAATTAAATGTATATGCATGCCATATGTCTCCATTATATATATCAATGTGCCTATATTTATCATGTGTCTAATTTTATAATTAATATAAATCTTTAAAATGTTTATTTTATCATCAAATATGATTTTTCTACTCATAGAGGCTTGAATTTCTAATACAATCCCACTATAATGCCCCCCTTTTCAGATGAGGGATTTAACTTGTAAGTCACTCATCTCAAAATAAGAGTTAACTATATCGTGTGATATGGATATAATAATTTAAACATGTGGATATTGTATTATCATGATATAGTTTATGTCATTAAGACATGTATGAAACATATGTAATCCAAGACATACTAGTGTCACATAGAGATGAACATACCAATAAAGCACATGGTAATGTAAATATATCTAAATAAGGATACATAGTAAAATTTTATGATAAGGATCATGACACCACTAATCAATATCAATAAGAACAAAAATCATAACACACGATGTCATACAGTGTCACACAATATTAGACATAAGGCTAAGGGCCATATACAAGGTTCATTAACATGTCACAACAAAAAAGGCCAATGGTGATATGTAAAGGATATTATTTTTACAAATAAGATACATAGATATTTATCACACATAAGGCCAAGTAGACACACATAATAAGCAAGTAATGTCTAGCTTATCATGTAGAAAAGTAATATCATCAAATAAGTATAAAACAAGCAAAAAATAGATACCACCATCTATATGTATCAATGTCACATCATAATTAAGTAGTATATCCATGTATCAAAATTTAAGATATGAGTAAATACCAATAAACTTGTAATATATGTAAATCAACATGGTATAGAGGTCATAAATATATATAATCTATGATTATGTAACTTGCATAATAAGATGCCTACAATGTAGGCATGGCCATCAGGCAAAAGGGAGTCCAGCATATAAGAGTCCATATAAAATATGTGTCCTTCATCATACTTATATACTTCATGAAATGCATGTGTGTATGAAAACTAATATACTATTTACTAAAATATATGATAAATAACATATATAAATAAGTAAACTAGCAACTCATGTAATGCTCAAGTTATATTTTTTATTTTTTAAATTTTAGATATATTTTTTTTTTTTTTGTCTTTTGACATATTTGATTTGTTCTAAATGTAAAATAAGCTAGGTAATTATCCCATCAATGGGAAGACAATAGTGAGTCTTATATCATAGAATGGGAGGGATATGAACAATGTAAAACATGTGTCAATGCATAGTGTGCACTAGATGTGATGGCATGACTATGTGGAGAAAGTTAAATCAATAAAAATTCCCCAAATGTATATGTAATTCACAAACATATATATCAATATTCTATGTGGAGATAATATTCTACATGCCCCCAATAGGAAAAACTCAATGTTTGATCATGTAGCATGTATACGTAAGAATATGAAATCATGTGAGCTCAAATGGAAGCCAAAGTATGTGTATATAGTCCATATGAAAGAATGAACAAGTATCATGTCATAAAGGATGTGCATTAGAATTATTGAAATAAAAGTGTAACCAATGTTTAGACCAGGATTAAAAAAAAAGGCAAGGGCCAAGGGCTAGAAGAAATGTCTATGTAAGTGTATATGAACGCATGTGCCAAGATATAAGAGTAAAGTGGATGAGAAATAAAATATACATGAGGATGATATATAAAATATTAAATATTAAATCTAAGTAATGCTTTTATAAAAAAAAAAAAATCCCATGGAGTTCCTACATAACTTATGTATTCACCTACTGAATTTTGTGTTAAGACATAAATTTAGATGGGATGTCAATATCTAAGTCATGTGTCATCAAGAATATCATATCAATCTTCTAGATAATATTAATCATAATCATCTTATTGGTATTGAAATTTTGATATGACACTCATAATATTTTGCATCTATATATGTAAAATAATTTCACCATATTATGGTATTGAATTTTATGATTTCATATGAATTGTATCATGTGCCTTTGTTATGATTATATTAGCTATCTTTATTGTAATATTAGTTTAAGAAATATTTTCATTTTTTTTTCTCTCTCTTTCTACATATTCATCATTTCTTGAAATTGTAACCATTACAGATTCATGCTCAAATGTGACATATTCATGACATTTACAAATACATAGATTTGCATTATATTGATCCAAGATAGGATTGATATTAAAAATAACGAGATATTTTTTATTTTTTAAGTGTTACTAATAACTCAATGGATCCAACGTAGTATTGAGGCTTGGTAATATTACCCATATGTTGACTATCATACCGAAGATATTAGAAAAGTGCCATGCTAAATATATTGGCTTCATGAAAAGATGCAATATCAATATTGGTAAATTTATTTCTATAAATGTTAAGATTAAGAATTAAAGTTTCTAGATATGAAGAACACGTTTTAGCTACCTTATTTAGAACTACCTTATCCTTTTTTGGTATGTCTTGCTTTTTATATTTCTTTGTTAAAAACCCTTTCTTAAGGATGTGTTCTTGCTTATTTTGAGTTTGTTTTATCAACTTATCTTTTAATAAATTATCCTTTTCTATTTTTACATTTTCTTATCTAATTGTTCTATATGTAACCTATATTTTTTATTTGCATTCCTTTTGTAACATTTATTTCTCAATTTTTTCAACAATTGTTCCTTTTCAATTTTTTATTTTGATAACCTTTCATTTTTCAATTGTTCCCTCTCTAACTTATACTTTTCTAATTTTTTTTTTCTTTTTATGATTTCACTTGTTCCTTAGAAGATGCAACATTAATTATATAATGCATGACATTGTGAGAATGTGCAATCTTGTCTTCAAGTGATGTAACCCTTAGGAATAAAACTTGAATTTTTTGTTTCTTTTGTAGTCAACTAATACTAAAACAATTTTTCATACTTGTATTATGTTGGTTATCTTTAGTTATATCTTTTTTTAACCTGGGAATATTATGTCTCTATAGTAATCCATGATTTGTCCTTATTTTTTTTATATGAATCATCTTGATATGTTACAATTCCCACATGTGTGAATAGAGTAGAAGATAAGTACTTATATGGATCAATAAGATTGAAATTAAATATATGAAATGTGTCATCTATTATATCTTGCATATCGTTATTATCACTATCATACCAATCTATAACTATGCAATTAGGATCTTCAGTATTGACCAAAAAAGGAACATCTAGGATTTCCAAATTTTTCTCCATGGTAACTTGAAATAATTTATGTGTTTTAGTGCTCATGGTTGTTAATTTTTCATTTTTATTAATTGAATTAACCACCTAATATATGTATCTAATCAATTGGAATGGGGTTGTGTAGGTTCTATAATAGAATTATCCTCAGATTTTGGTTGAATCATTTTCCAATGTTTGTAAGGAGAATCATCTACTAGAGTTGTATACTTATGTATTTCATATATAAATTTGATGCATACATGTAATTCATAAGGTAAAACCTCCATCACATGAATCCAATGTTTCCCCAAAACTTGTTTTTAGTGTAAATGATTAGGCATGACTTAAAGGATAGTAGGAACCATCTTGGGATTTAATGGTAAGTCCAATGTGATAGTTATGAGTATTTGATAAGTAACATTATCAAATCCCTTGATATTTTGTTCTAATTTTCAAAATTTTCTCATATTGATACCCAATCATTTTAAGAAATTAGAGTTGAAAATATTCAACCCTAAACCATTGTCAATAAACACAAACATGACTATATTTTTTGTGCACTTAAATTTGAATGAATAGTGGAATATTTTGAAATATGTTATGTATATGACGTAAGTCTTCATTATTGAAAGTGATGACCTTTTTGATATCCATGAATGTACTCATGATAGAATCAAAATATGTTGCCTATGTATCACTAGGAAGGGTTGTATCATGTGACATTTCATACAAGATATCTTTGTAGAATGTTGATCTCATTGATAACTACAAAATATAAATTTTAGAAGGGGTATTTGGTAGTTGATTGATGATATTGTACCCCTTATATTGATTATATTTATTTGAGGGAGTTGGAGGGGATTGGGAAGGAACATGTTGACATATTTTATTCTGTCATAGAGGATGAGGGACCCAACCTCTTCTAGTATTGAAAAAATGAATAGTGGATTCTATATAAGTTATAGACAAATAATAGGAGTGGGACACTAAGTGAAACAATCATGTAGTCTAGAATTTGAAGGAACAAAATGAATCATGCATGCCTTCTTGCATATGGTGGTGACAAGTAGTTGCTAGGACTAGATATTTTGGTAATATTAATTGAGTAAGGCTTGAGATTGTTCATTATTCATTTTTTCCTTTTTATTATATTTATATTTGATTAGTGAAAATATATAATGAATTTAAATAACACCTCAGAAAGTAACATAGAATGTGATGATGAACCTCATGATCTAGATCAAAAGATAAAATAAAAATTAATTCATATAACCATGATTTTATTGTGAAACTTTGAATTCAAATATGGTATTAGGTAGGGTATATCTGAATTGTCAACTTTTAGATATATTCATCCTAGTAATAAAATATTGAATAAGGCTTGAAGGGGCACTAACTATGGAGGATTCCACCATCCCATAGCTGCACTAGCTCATCTATGAGTTATATTGAGAGTAACATCCTTAGGATAACCACTAATAGCGCACTATAAAAAAAACAGCTAAAAAGCTTCTTATAGTTGAAAAATAAAAACCCTATGCACTTATAATGTACTTTTTAGGTACATGAAAGATAAAATTTGTATATAATAATGTCTAATGGATTGAGTATTAGAATAACACCCCTCATATTATAACTCAGGTAAAAATGATGACCACTTTTACTAGAACGACAACTCCTATAAGTTTTAAAATTGTCTGAACATAATTTTAGAAAGAAAGAAAATGAAATAAAATTGAAAATCAATATGATAAAATATTGTTGTGCATGTAAATAAAAAATTCAATCTAAAACCCTAAGTCAAAGAGAAATCATAGATCAATATCAATCAATCTTGGAAAGGATGTTTATATTTCTATTTAGTGTATGGGAATCATGAATTTAACTAAAATACCATGACAAAAAATGAAAATAAATAAATGTTTAATTAAAAAATGTGCTCACCATTATGTTTTACCTTATTTTTTATTTAACAGGTATTTAGTACCTCTATAAAATATTGAAATACTATTCAAATTGCATACAATATTGAATCATAAATTTAAATATAAAGTATAATTGATTGAAATTGATTTGACAATTAGCATATACTAAATATAGTAAGTACAACTAAGAGTACGATGATTATCATTTTCGAGTTTCAAGTTGACTATATAATAGGTGTTTGATAGTGAGAAACGAGATAAAACAAGCTTGTGATAACTCAAATTAAAAAAAGAGTGCGTGGATACAACTGTATAGGTCCACGCTCCTTGGATAGATAAATAATGCAGATCCTTCTATTGATTGCTGACTTGTCTACTTTTAAAGTGACAAAACTGTGATTGTTATACCATCTACACCTACATTTGTTGAGAGTGTTGAGATATGTTGATTCTATTGATGTAAAGTAGAAACTTTTGTTTTTATTCTCCATACTTTGGAAACCCTAGGTGTATTGTGAGAGTTAGAAACTTACAAAAAAAAATTAAAAATGTAATAGGCTAAGCTAACCCCAATCACCCCCATTGATGATTGACCATTACCTATATATCTAGATACATTGAGAAGGGATTCAATCCACACATAATTCTCTCATGTAGTGTGATTGTGCAAATGTGTTTCTTCACTATATACATGTAACTATTAATTTGGATTTAATATGACAATTTTAGTTTTTTAATTAATTTGAAATTCTTTAGACCTTTTTTGTAACTACTCCTACTAATTTAATAAAATTGATAAAATCAAAGCAAAAAAAAACATTGATAAAGATACCAACATTCAAAATATAAATTTTAAGTACCAATTCCACATCTAATCCCAATTATTATCACATAATTAAATTATAACTGAAATTCCATTCAGTATATTTTATTTAAAACAAAACAAACTTACAATGATCATGTTTTATTAAAAAAAATTACATTATTTTAAATAGTTGAATACTTGTGCAACACGGCATGCTACAATTTTTAGACATTCTGACCAAACCAAAACTCTCTAAGAAAAACAATAGGAAAATTTGAAAATGAAACAATGAACGAAAATTAATTATGTACATATTAAAAGAGATTTGTATTCGAAATTTAAACATATTCCATTGTAGCACAAATCAAAGGCAACAAATTGTTGGTAAAATTCATGCACAAGGAATAAAATTTTGAGTTGCATCAAAGCTGTGTATATGTAACACACGTCATCAGTGCCTACATAACTATCTTTAGTGCTCATCAACATAAACAAATTTAAAATGAAAAAACAACTTAACATGATTATTTGGAATGACTTTTTTAGTGAAGATAGTAACATTTTATTTTTCTCAAGATAGATAAGAAAGGTCATTAACATAACTGTGTAGGAAAGAAACATTGTCACACGCAATTTCAATGAAGATCGTGACATTTTATTTCTCTCAAGGTAGATAAGAAAGGTCGTTAATATAATTTTGACAATAATAAAAGCACATGATTCAAATGATGTTTACAAATATGTGGTAAAGATGATATCTACATCACCTAATATGTGGTTTTGGATGTGTTTTTTTTTCACCTGCTTATTTGTGACTGCTATTCCAGATTAAAAATATTAGACTTAAATATTTTTTAATCTTTGGTTTTTTTTTTAATTCAGAAATATCAAATAGAATGAATTCTTCATTTTTTCAGTTTCTACCTCAATATTATCCTACTTTGGATCATGAATGAAACTTCCAACTATCAAATTCGAACCATCGAGTTAAAAAATATTAAGACATCTTTCAATATTCTCCACTCGTATATTTGAACAGTCATTATGATTAATTTTTCTTGAGAGAGGAGGGTTACCAGCAAAAGAACTAGTGTTAAGGATAACAACTCCATTTAAGAACTAATAAAATAGATTAAAAAAACATCATTTTCAATAATATCATTGTTATTATAAGCATGAATATATTTGTGCTAGGATCTAAAATATAGAAATAGGATGTGTAAATTTCTCATAATAAAAAGGTAATGGGGTTTAAATCTTGTCATAAACAAAAGAAATAGAAGACTTGCAAGGATATTAACATTGAAATTATCATTAAATATAATTAAATTTATTATACAAATATATTATGATTAAGAAGGAAGATTTAATAAAGAATTTAGCTTCGTAGATAGATGTTTAACCTTAAATTAGATAAGAGGCTATCCTATTTTGGTGATAAAAGGGTTAAGAATATAGAAATAAAAATGCATAAGGGTGATAATTAGATATATAATACGTCAATTAAATGTTATACACTAAATTTATTATGCTAAGTATAGGTTAAATATAGAAAGTGCAACTAAATTATGTATGGAAACGATAAAGAAGTAATATATTTAGTTGGTTTTGATGCTAACATAGTATTAGATCTAGAACAGGTAGAAATTAAGCTAGAAGGAGATTCTAGAACAGTCGTCAGATTCTAAATTTGACACTTCTGGTGATCTAAACACTAATGTCAGGGTAGAATGGTTACATTGGCACTACTATCTAGGTTAGGCATAACTATCTTATACATAATTTTTGTTGGAAAAAAATATGACCACCTAGATGCCTCTAGGTTTTACTTCACTTTCACTTTAGTGCATTCAGATTTGGGTCATGCATTGTTTCTTCTCATGAATTTGTAAAATCTTAGTTTTTCATATTCATTGTGACTTTAGGTAAATGGGTTAGTGGACACATAGTGTTAAGATGATCTCAAAGACCTCTCTGTTAGTGAGCACTACCTACATAAGCAATACTTTAAAGAGGTCAACACATTGATATAGTTCTCCCTTATGTGTTGGCTTGTGTTTGACTCATATAATATGTGGAAAGCAAGTACAACAATGACCTCACTTGTAACTTGGTAAATCAGGGCCTTGGATTGCTCCTTCCATACTTTAGACCTATATATGTGTTTTTTATATAACTGATATAAAAATATGAGGAAACAAGGAAGCTTTGCTATATCAAGTGCTTGATAGAATTCTTTTGATAAGTTGTCTTGGTCTATCCTAAGTGTGTAGAATGAATGAGGGTTGATCTTGTATTTATATCAATCCCTTTGGATAAGTAACTTGTACAAAAGCACTTAAGACGACCTTTAAAATATGGTTCATTTATAAAATGGATAACTTTAGGGCATTGAACACTTGCATCATATCAGAACACTAACATCAATGCTAGTGTCTATCTTGGACATTAGTATCCAAGGAATAAAAAAGTAGGTACAGGGTTATAACTTGCAGAGATCGAAGATAAGTATATTTTAAGTATTTTGGATAAGATAGAATACCTATATCATCAACATAAGCAAGAAAGGTCTACAATTGAATGGAACAAGCAAGATCTAAGTTTACCGAATATACAAGATTGAAGTGCTATATAATCTATAAATATCATCTACGATAGATAAATTTAAAAATAGCAAATATGTCTATAATGCTAATTTTTTTGAATGAACTCCCTATACTTTTTGAGTATAAACCCCTTTCCAAGTAAAAGAAAAATCAATACTAATAATATTAAATAAAACTTAAACCCTAACTACTATTTAGAGAAAATAAATCATAAGAAATTCTGCTCTTATAAGAAATCATTTAGAGTAACCAATATAAAATACAGATAAAATTAAATAAAATCTAAACCCTAGCAATCATTTAAAGAAAATCTAAACCCTAGCGATCACTTAAAGAAAACAGAACCATATGAATAGTTCTCAGCAACTAATGATGTCCATTAATAAGAAACACTAATATTATCACTTTAAATAAGGAATTAAAAAACGAAAAGTTAAAAAATTACCCCAACGGAGTCTCTAAAAAATTTTATGCCAAAATATTTGATAGTCAATGAGTTATCCTATTCACCTATCATGATGGTTAAAATTAAAACCATACAACGAGATCAAGAGTAAAAAGGTAGTTAAATTTTTAATGAAATTAAAGATATTAAAAAAAAAAGCTTAAGACTTATAGATTAAGTATTAATTGTTCACAACATTTGAATGGAATGACTTGTGACATCAACATGTAGGAGTGGAGTGGAGGAAACTGTAGAAATTTTCAAACTAGCCATGGGAGGGAAGCCTAGGAGAAAGAGGAAGGGGATGACGACGAACCAGATCTAGAAGGAAAGGGGAATGCTTGGGCCTAGACTGGTCTTGGAAGAAGTCATGATGATGTCATTCTCTGTCAAGACAATCCTCGGATACGTTTCTCCAGGGAATGGGGAAGGATAAGACTTCCATTGCACTGGGCCTGTCGGACTTGGTGGTACTATGCCCGCGGCATGGGATCGAACAAGATGGCCCTTGCTAAGTTTCAGAGGATGGTAAACTAATATTTGGTGACTCGCAGTTCTGGCGATGACCCAGCCTGGGAGATGGTCCCTATTTTGGTTGCTCTGTGGGATAGGACGTCGAGCCTGCCTTCTCTGTCTCTTATTATTCTGTTTCTGAAGAAGTTCGGCAGGGTAAGTGTACCTGGATAACTAAGTCTTTACCAGGATTGGACCACTAGTATGGAAGCATTTTGGCTTTGGGATCCTCACCATTATAGTTTGCTTGAACACGAATCTGATATGTTCATGAGAAGCAGCACTGAAACGAAAGCCTCCAAGAAGGGGAACTCAAAATTATGGAACTCTTAGACCAGCAGATTCGATGGAGGCCCTCCGAAGTTTTTAATACGAGGCACACGTGCTATGCTCTTTTTTGGTGTCCTGCTAGGAATAACGGGCCTCTGAGGAGGTAAGATCCTTTGTTATTCCTAATAGAAAGACTATTTTCTTTCCCAAAATTCATTTCTGTTCAGATTTGTTTAGGCATGAGGCTCTGGGCCAAACCTATGTTGGGTTTGGTGTTTTAATAATTTAATTTTTTTCTCTCTCCTTGATATGGGAGATAATGGTTATGCCTCAAGATTTGGTTTGACTTATGCCACGAGGGATATTGGTTTCATTCTTGGAATTGCTTGGCCATTGTTGACGGCTTTTGTTGTGCTGGATGGAAAGGATTGGCCCTATTTTTCTTATACCCTCACATATTGTTTGGTTTGCTTGCTTTAATCTTAGTTTGGATTTGTTAATCTTAGTTTGGGTTTGTTAATTTTAGTTCCCTTTGGGGACTTGTAGGATTTCTTCATGATAGTTTGAATCATTTTTGCTTGGAAATTATTGGATTCAATTTTTAAAAAAATTGGTTTCATTTGGTCTACTTAATAAAGGTTGGTTTTGTTTTAAAAACATTTTTGGGGATCCAGGGCTTTTGTGTTAGGGGTTATTTAATTTATTTCTACAATTTTTTTGGTGGTTATGTTGTGGTTTAGGTTCTTGGGGATTTTGAAAGTATTTTAGAGACGTGGATCTCTATATGTGTCTAGGCTATTTCTCGATCCAGTCAAAATCGGGTTGTTTGGTCTTTAAGGGACCTTGAAGGTTTTTCTTGAGACATGGGCCTTGGACCACTTCTATCTAAACTAGTTTTAGGTCCAACTAAAACCAATTGGGTGCTATACTAGTCAAATGTGGTGGCTTTTGCAGACTTGGGCCTCATGTTTTTTTAGTCTAGGGTGGTTTTTGGATCATCCAAAAATCAACAAGGTCATGTTACAAGCTTTTTTAGAGAGTTGGACCTCCTTCTGTGTCTAGGATGGTTCTTGATCCAACAAAAATTGATTCGTTGCTCCCCTAGGGACCTTGATGGTATCCCAAGACTAGAGCCTCCTTTAGTCTAAGCTGGTTTTCAGTCTAACCAAAACTAGTTGGTTATTGCACCAGTCAATACAGAATGGTTCTCTCCTTGATTGGTTTCTGGTGCTACCTAAAATGGTTGGTTGCCGCACCAGTCAAATGTAGTATTGGCTCTTCCTCTACTGGTTCACAATTCTATCAAAATTGGATACTACTTCTTTTGACTGGGTTCTCTTTGTAGTCCTAGTCAGTTGTTTTTGGCCAAAAAGAGACTTGGTCCCCTTGATGTTTCTTTTAGTTGGATCCATTTTGTAATCCTAGTCAACGATTTTAAGCTAAGGGGAGACTTGGACCTCCTAATATATCCAGGGCTAATACCCACACTAATTATTATTTTTTGGATAGATACAAGTTATTTATTAGGGGCCCCATCCCAAATTAGAAAAGTTTTACAAAATCCAGTCCTTAGGCTAAAACCAAAATAAAAGAAGATTATAGAAAGGGCCAAGTGAAATGCCATGGCCATACACAAATCAAATACAAGTAATGGCCAAAAATCTACCAATAGATTAACCTACATTTTCAAACATTTGAATATTAACAGCAACAACAAAGCCTTTAGTTAGTAGGAAAAAATCTAGAAGATTGATTGTCTTGCCTTTTTTACCTTTTTTCTTTTTAACCTCTTGCCAAATGCCTTGATCAAAGTTCACCACCACCAATTGTAAATCTTGATTCTGAAATTATGTATTTTTATTTGCAAGCAACGCTTTGTCTAAATCTGAATTTTCATATTCATGTCTTCTTTTAACTCCCCCTATTTCCTTTTTTTAGGTAAGATTTTGTGTTTTTCATTTATCCCCAAATTTGGCTCTTGTTCTTTATTAGAACTTGCTACTAATTCTTTCCCACTATCTCCAGATTCTATGTTTTCTTGAAGTTATGTGTCTCAAAAACACTCTTCAATGACTACTGTTGGATCTGGAGTGCTCTATTTATTCAAGGTATATTTCTCCCCCTTATTCTTCCCTACTTTAGAATGCCCCAGTGTACAAAAAGCATAAAGATGACCAGGTAATTTGCAGGTATGACATCTGAATGTTGTATTCCCATAGTCTAAAGCTTGAACATGAAGAACTTCACCATATTTCAATAAATTTTTTTTCCAAAACTCCTTTACTCAAATCAATCTCTACATTGATTCTATCATACATGCATAGACCTGCAGTAGCCCTCTCATGATCATTCTTTAAAAAAGACCCCAAAGCATTACCTATTTCCTTATATGCATGCAAAAAATGTAAGGTTAGGTTAGGAAGCTAAACCCATATTGGCATTTTTATAACTAAAAGAGTGTTTGGATCAAATTTCGAAAACCAAGGAGTAACAAACAAACTTGTATTACCCCAAAACCATGGGCCCTCCAAGATGTATTTCTAATAATCCTTCTCATTACTAAAATGAACAATAAAAAAACCTTTAGAGAATAAATAAATCTCACATTGGGTTGTCCAAGTTGCTTAGACCCATTAATATAGGGTAGTCAAAGAGGGCCACATACCATTAAATTTGTAGATAATTCTATCTTTAATTAAAGTCTAATAATACTCATCTACTCCCCAATTTAAAATCTCCACAGAAGGTTCCTCTTTTGCTTTCTCTACAATATAGAATTGTGGTAAAAGAAAATTTCAAAGTGTTTGGCTTAGAGGTGGCATTTCTGACAGCTTCTTTGAAAGTTACAAGTTTGGAAGAGGAGGATTGATGTAATCCTATCACACATCCCTTCAATCTTGATGTCATGAAAATGCGTGAATCTTTACCCAAATGGTGGGATGATAAAGAAAGAGGATCCTACAATTCTTTGCCCTGTTGTAGCAAACATTGAAACTCCACCAACACACCTAAGGAAGTTGCTAAACTCAGTTATGAATCTTTGACCAAATCTGATCCATTTGCCCAACTGCAAAATGTTTTCCCTAAAAGAGATTTAACCAAGATTTGAAACTTATGGTTTTCCATCATTTCCTCCTATTGGTTTTTTGACGCTCTCCCACTAAAAATAGTGCCATCCTCAAGTACCTCTCTTGAGATAGCTAAATTAAAAACTCCTACTCCATTCACTTGGGTCCTTTTGTTTCAAGGCACAACAAACTAGTAATAACTTTCTTCTATCTCACTGCCTCCTCCATCACATGCTTACCATTTGCTCTTCCAATCATAGTCGCTCTCTTCCCTATCATCCTTAGCTCCCCCAACCCTCCATATACATGCTCTTATGATAAACTCTCAATTGTCATTGCCACTCTATATTCCATTCCATCATAATGAAACTCTAAAGCCATCGCTAACACTCCCATCATGTTCACAAATTATCTATATATTATATGTATATACCTACACTAATTATTAAGAATGGAATTACTCTAATTTTAACTATAAATTATTGAATATAAAAAATTAATTTAAATGTTAATTAAAATCTAGATGCTTTTGAATCATTAATGTCAAATATTATTAATTTGATGGAGAAAATAACTATCAATAAGTTTCATATATAAATAGGAGCCAAAAGGTGGGTCATCATTCTAATCTATGTTTTAATCTAATTTCTAGCTATAAATGTTATTAAAAGAAAGCTATCACATTTTTTAAAAAAAATGTCTTTCTTAATTATCTAATCTATATCAAAAAAAAAAAATTGGCTAAAAGGTACTTTAATAGAAAATAATTAAGCCACCACACAAACACATTAAAGTAAAAAATTTAAAATAAATAATAATTATGAAGAATGAATTATACTAAACATTTAACGTTCTATATTACAAATAAAATATATGAAGTAAAAATGAGTTATTGAGAATAATATAAGAAAATAATAGATTTTATCTAAATATATTTAAATAAAATTAATATGAATATAAATGTATTATTCTGTCATTAAATGATTAAACCTAAATCAATAATTAAATAATCACCAATAATATGTTTCAATTAACTAGATATACCTGCATGCTCTAATAAATATAGTTTACTACTTGACAAAGTGTTATTAAAATAAGTGCTCAATTTAGAAAGATTATTTTATAAAAAAATTAGCATGAAAGTAATCAAATATCTGTATAATTTTATTACTTCTTCCTTTTCATTTGAATCATCTAATTTATTTTAAATATTCAATCCTTTTAAAAAAAGATATAATTGTTTTATAACTGTTGCTATAACTTAAAGATAGTTTGTCTGATTTTATGAAACAACCAAAGTAATTTTATTGACTTAAGTGACTTATGTTATAATTCATGTAAAAGGTTCTGAAAAAATGAAATTAATGATTTCATGTTCAAGCAAAAGTAATTTTCATAGACAAGGACTCATTAATTCTTTCACACGCTAGGCAAACTGTTGAAGAAAAAATCAAATATGCATTTTTTTATTTTCCCTCGATAAATACACAACACTCAATAAAAATTCATACACTTTCTCAATAATAATATTTTGTCAAAAATTTAACTTTGGTAGGAAACCCATAATATAAATTTCATTATCAATTTTATTAAACACAATAAACCTAAATTCACAATACTAACAATACCAAGTTTTTTTTTCAAATAATTTCATAACTTAACACTTCTTTCCTAAACAATCAATACCAAAAATACCAAAATAAAACATACCTTTAACTCAAATAAAAACCAAATGTATAAATGCCATAAGATTAGTTTTAATTGTTTCAAGAGAGAAAGGGAAGTAATGTCCATGAACTACTAAAATCCCATACTACTTGTTCTTATCCAAAATTTTAAATCTTCACAATAAGTTGTCTTGAAAAAATAGTAACTTACACCATCCTTTTCTATATTAAAAAAAAATGTGTATGGCATTTTTCCATTACATAAAGGATAATATTAAATATGTCATTATTTCCATCCAACAAATTACTATTGAAAGTGAACCAAAACAAGATAAAAATAACTCATATTCATTAAAAATGTTTATTATTAAACAATCAAAGTATATTTATCAAACTTAATACAATAGAACATGTAATAAATGTATTAATAGTTTATAGGAATAAAACTAAATTTTTCATATCAATAATTCTATAAATAAAGTAGACTATGTAAACTTATGACGTCACCCAAGAATTTCTGAAAAACTTTTAATTTCATAAATCAGTGTACCATGAATATAGATTTCCACTTTATGAGAACCAAAATTGAGTGTGTATAACTCATCATAGAAAAATGTGCATAGCTTCAAAACATAATTAATATTTGTAATACAATAGATGGTGTCACCATACCAATATTTGTAATCTTCACCTTAAATTTCAATCATTCTATTGACGTATATCTACATCTTCGAAATATTTTTCCAACTGAAAAAGCATCAACTTCACTCAATAATTTATACAAATGATGATAGGCATCAACAAATCCATCTAACAAAATAATTCATCATATTTTAGTCAAAAGGTTAATTTTTACTATCAAACCATTCTTAGTAATTGATACAAAAGAAGATAATCTACATTAAACAAGGACAATATACTTCTAAATTAATTCAATTTTTTGCTATAAAACTATTCCTACTCATCCATGCGAAAGAAAACAAACTACATTGAATAATAACAATATACCTACAAATTAATCTGTATTTATGTTTAAATAAATTGGAACGAATTTGAACATTTTAAAATATAATTTTATGATTTTATCAAACTTTATTCTTTTTTAAAAAATTGAAAATTAGCCATGAAAAAGAAAAGTTTTTTTATATTAAACCATGCAATATAACTAAATAAGATAAGATTTTTTTGGTTAAACTATACAATATAATTCAATAAGGAAAAAATTAATATATTTAAAAGAAAATCTTTCAAAGAAATAACATATCAATTGAAAATATTTTAGTGCTTTCAAACTCATAGAGAGAAATATTGTTTTGTTTTCATCAAAACCTTGAATTCATTGTAGGAATAAAAGAAAAACATCAATTACTATATATATATATATATGTATATATATATATATATACATATATATATATATATACATATATATATATATATATATATATATATATATATATATATATATATATATATATATGTATATATATATATATATATATATACATATATATATATATATGTATATATATATATATGTATATGTATATATATATATATATATAAAATTGAATTTAGGTATTATTTAATACCTTTTCTAATTGAAATAATCTATAAAACATAAGTTTTAGAGAAAAAAATGTAATCAATCATGCACCCAAAAAAAAAAATGGTAAGATGATAATATTTTTGCAAAACATTTTTTTGACAACATATTTTTCTTGATTGCTAAAAATAATCACTCAGATATATTCCAATAAAAAACCATCTTCTTAAACCTTCATAAAATTTCATTCAAGCTTAAAAAAGAACAAATATGTTATAATTACATATTAAAAATACATAATTTTAAAAAATCATATATTTTAATATTTAACCTAAAAACATAACTAATTTAAATCATATTTATTCACTTACAAAATAAAAGTAAATTATTGAAAATGCAAACTAATATAGAAAAAATCATGATAAAAAAACACACACAATTATTTACCTTATTTTCTTCATAGAAAGTTAAGTAAAACATATACTTGACTAACAATGGAAGCCCAACAATAATCCAAACACAATCTAAATTATTTATCCATTCCAATCATAAATCATAAAACCATCAAAGCTTCATTGTTTATGAGAGATAACGGCAAGAAAAAACTGTTAAATAGTCTTTTCAAGGCAATAAACTATTTTTGTATGCATGTGGATTTTGTGAGTAAAGGTTGTAGAATTAATAGTCAAGTGTTTAGAATTAACATTGAACTTCTTTAATTTTACTTTCACTTTTAATTTTATTTTATTTTTAGTCTCTATTATCTCTATAACTTGTTCACATTTATGTGATGCTAAGTTGAAATATTAGTGACTTGAAGCTTTCTTACCTCTTTTTATCATTGTTTTAAAAATATCACCATTCATTTAGTTAGACATATCATAGTCTAACTTAGATATCACCTAATATTTCAAACACCATTGAATTATGGCCATTCTAAGGTGTTTTCAATTCCTTCAAATCTAATAATCCAAACATCTTGTATGTTAAGGAAAACCCAATTTTTAGGGTGATCATAAATACTTATATAGAATAATTAAATTTGATTTAAAATTATATGAAATAAATTTAAATCAAGAAATTAAATTATTAGGATTAAATATAACACTGGAATGTTCAATTTAAGTGGAGGAAAAAAGTTTGGTTTTTGTCAATAAAATTTAAATTTCAAACTTCAGATTACATGTAGAAAGACTATTATAATCTTTTTATAAAGATTAGGTGGTTATAAATCAATCAATAACACTGGCAATGTCATGGGTTTGAACTCCAAACAACTAAGGGCTATGAAATATGATAGTGCGAAAAAATTTAAGATTACAACTAAGTAGAGTTTTTCTTAAGTCACCACGAATGAACCCTATTTTAATATTTTTAAAAATAAGAATGGATTTTTAAATTAGCATGACACAAAAACTTAGATTCAAGAGAATTAGGAAAATGAGGGTTGGAAGGGCATAGTTTAGGAAACCAACACATAAAATATAAAATTTAAATACCACTTTAACATCTAAGCCCAATAATTATTACATAATCAGCGTATAAATAAAATTATCATTCAATCCATTTTAGTAAAAATAAAACATACTTACAATGATCATGTTTTATTACCTTTTCTAACAATTTCTTCAATAAATGAGTATTTTTACAAAAAATAGTGACATAATACATTCTTCTTATATTAGGACTAAAATAAAAAAAAGATCAGAACAATAACAAAATTTGAAATAACGTGAAAGCAAACAAATAATTAAACCTAAATTATGAACATTCTAAAATATATTTACACTTAAAATTTAACCATTTTTAGTATAAATTCCCCATCAATGCAAACAAATTTAAAACTAAAAGACAACTCAATAGGCACATATTGTAAATTTATAAGAAATAATTAAGACTAGATGGAATACATTTCACATCACTTTGATTATCACACACTTTTAATGAAGACAATTCCATTTCCATTTTATTTCTCTTGAGGTAGATATGAAAGGTCATTGATATGATTACAAAGAGGATGAATGTCAATTAGAATATGATCTTAGGATATTTGATTACCAAGATGAAATGGATAGTCAAATGATGTTCTAAGAATGATATCTACATCACCTAACAAGTAGTTTTGAGTGTGTTTATTGTCCACATATTCATTTAAGATTGTTATTTCATATTCAAAAATATAACAAGGAAACATTTTTTAATCTTTGTTTGTTATTTTAAATTCAGATATATCAGATAAAATGAATTATTCATCTTTTTTTTTCTATCAAAATATTCTTCTCATCTGGATGATGAAGAAGACCCCCAATTACCGAAATTGGATCATCAATAAGAACACTAAGAGAGCTTTTACTGCTTTCCACTTATATATTTTATGGTCAATATGAGTAGTTTCCCTTGTAAGAGGAGTGTTACTAACAGATAACCCAGTGCTAAGATAATAATTTGTAAATACTACAATTTATTATTAAATAGTTAGAAATATTATTTTTTACTTACATTAAATTTTCATGAATTTTACTTATAGATATGTCTATCACATGCCCTTTTCTCACATATACTTGATATACATGGGTTTGATTTTCCTAATTTTTTATCAGTATCTTACATGAATTCCCTAATTTGTGTTTAACATGTTCATTATCATACTCAAACTACCTCTAGATCATCAAATTAGTATTATTTCCTTTCAAATGAACCTATCAAACTTAGATGCCTACAAAATTCTACAAGTTTCCAAATATGAATAACTCATCCCCATGCAAAGCAATGGAAATTTTCAAAATTTAAATTATAGTCATGGGTCGGTGTGTAAGTTTCACCTATCAGTGGTTTGAAAATTTACCCTAAGAATACCATGTATATACCCATTAGGTCTAATCATATTCTCTATCTTTCAATAATATATCACTCATAGGAAATCGCTTTCACATTTAAAGGGAGAGCCATATTATTTCTAATTCAACCATTTGTCACAAGGAGTAGGTCCTATCATAATTTTCAAGCACTCAAACCAATTCAAAGTTGTGTTTTTCCAAGTTTTAATATATATATCACATGTTAAATTCATTAAATTAGGATAATTTCATACATATACTTAACAAAGAGAACTATATGCAATTTAACTTCCCTCTTTCGAGTATTGGATATGTAGGCAACACATAGCCTTTTAACAAGGAGTGGTTGAGATCATCTCAACCCACCATTATTCCCATTATTTAAGCCTAAAACTTGTGTCAAAAATGAACATAGGATTTCAAATATAAGGAGATATGTTTCTATATATTACGTACATGGTGATCCCTAACATTACACATAGATGTATTACAACTAGGTGCAATGACATATACTAAAATAGAGAATAAAAATATGCATAGATGAATAAGGAAGGATAAAGATGATAATTTGTTTTATACCATTTATAGACTTATGATTCTATCCAAGCACATCCAAATATCATTTTCATGATCTAAAAGAATCTTGATCCAATTTCTTATGCTTTTTGCTACCTACAGTCAGTCTCAAACCTACATAGTATATAAATATGTGAAGTATCATATTCCCTTAGGTCATTTTTATTTATAGCAAGTGTAATTATTAAAATCATAATATAACTTTAAGATTCATATTTATATGTTATTATAATACATTAAACAATTTGAATTGGTTTAAATTTATTTATTATTAGATTACATTAATCAAAATAAAGTAAAATATGTTGGTGAACCCGTTTACATATTTATCACATCAAACCCTATGTTTCCCTTAGAGTTTCATCATTATTTATATGGTTTTATATTAATATATATATAATTCTAAATTTTAGACTCATTTTTTTAATTTTTATTCAATCACAAGTTACACATGACTATAATGGATCTACATAGTTTAGATTTTTTAACACAATCTATAGTTGTAATCATTACATATTTTTATTTACTATGAAACATGTGTAACAAATATGTAATTTTATGGATCAAATATGTATGCACTATTAAGGTTGGAATTAACAATGAGAAATATTTAGTCTTCCTTAATTCATATTATTGTAATACTCAGTGTAAGTTATTTCTTGTTACCACTAGGTGCAAAATAGAAATCATAACTCCTTTCATTCCACTTTCCACACACTCTCTTAATGGAATTTGTATGAATATTAATTCTAAAAAAAATAATGAATAATAAATTAAAAAAATATGGAGGCTAATAAAGGATATGAATATGTGGACTTTCTTGATAGATTTGATGACATAGATAAAAGGGAATCAAATCAATATCTTGACATGAATGCACAAATTCATAATGCATTATATATGTAACAAGAGATGGGGAAAATACTAATTTTGTCACATCTAATGAAAAATATGATCACTTCAATGATATCAATCAATCTTTTAGAGTTACTAGTCCCACTATAGGAGTTTAGACTAATACTACTACTATTCACATGTCTACATATTTGAATACATATGTGATGCCCACCCAAGGTGTGTGGGAAACATAAGGTTTTCATAAGATTAATATTCATATTCCTAAAAATCCAACTTATGTACATCATAGGATGTCTAATAATGACACATCACCATCCTTGCTTACTACATGACCTTTAGAGAAAACTATTATAACTCTACATGTTAATGTGTTGCATTTAGATTCTTAAGGGAGATTCTAGAGAAAATTATTCAAAAAATTATCATGTATTTATTCAAATTCCATTAGTTATAGATATCTTAGTATATCCCTTACCTATGGGTTTTTTTAATCTCTTACGAATATATTATATGAGGGTAAAGGTGATCCAAAATAGTACCTAAGAGCCTTTCATGCAACATGTCTAAACTATGCCTCTAGTAACATATTTTTATCTAGATTGTTCCCATTAAGCCTTAATAACTATGACTTATAATGGTTTTATCCATTACAATAATTTCATGAATTTAATTCTTTGACTGATTATTTTTTAGCATATTTTTTAATCAATATTAGTTAAAAATTATCTTATGCTCAATTTTAAAAACTTAAGCAAGGATATAATGAACCAATTAGTGGATATGTGATTTAATATAATACCATGATTTCCAAGATGAAAAATCATCTTGATGATAATCATTTACAAAATATATTGAATAAAAGTTTATCTATTTCTCTCCATGAGTCCATTATGTTCAATAAATTTGAATCATTTGATGAGTTATGCCATATATTTAGAGATCAAGAAGCTAAGCTCAAAGCTTTGAGTAAGCTCAACTATGTACCTAATGTAACAATTGATTCAACTACACAATATAAAAATTAAACCAAGTTATAAGGTTAAATAAATTGATAAGAATGAGGAAAAATAATAGTTAATATATTATCATAGCCTACTAATTGAATTATCCACTCCACTCCACAAGGTAGGCATTTTTCATGATTACCTTACCCATATCATATACTATTATATAAGTTAATTGAATGTAACCTTATATATCCACCCCACAGAGGTTGATATAAGTAGGAATACACCTAAGGGATATGATAATAATTCACATTGTGAGTATCATCGTTATGCTAGACATTCTAAGAATAAATTATTCAAGATAAGGCATAATATATAGGATTTAATTGATGATAGCATTATTAATATTTTCACACCTTAAAATGATTCAAAATCACAACCTAATGGATATTCATATTTTATTTTTTTAACCCTTTACAAATCATGTGGAAACAAAAAGTAATTATACTACTAAGGTGCATATGACATACAACACACATCCTCCTCATTTGAAATATAATCACACATTAGACGGTATCATTTGTACACTTATATGAATATCATTACAATGACCTATAATTGCATTTGATGATAGTGAGATTATGAAAGATGACTATAATTTCAATTCAATATTTACAATAACATACATTGATTTATATATTACACATAGTGTCATGTTAGACAATGGTTAAAGTGAAAACATTTATACAATGACGCTTATTTATATTATTAGATATACACATGAGGATTTGATGTCTAAAACAAGGATAGTCAAATGATTTGATAGAAAGAAGTAGAACCCCCTAGAATGTATTGTGTTACCTCTTAAGGTAGTCCCTATATAAGTGGATAATTTATTATTATCATTATAGAGTACATAGTATTTTACATGTTGTTAAGATACCCTTGGATATTAAAACTCTACTTAGTACCATCTTTAGTACATAGATGTGTCAATTATATACATTTCAATAGGATGGTTATAGTTTTAGGTATTTCATATAAGTATCTTATTCTACTAGAGTCATTTCCTCTTCCACCACCACTGCCAAGATAGTCAATTACTCCACCTATCTAAATTCATTCCTCATAGGTGGTTACTCTACCTATTTAGGTTCATCCCACATAGACAACTCAAAGGAAAGAAGTTGACTTTCCTAGATAATTAATATTTTAACACCCATTACATCAGACAGTTATTTAGGACCCAAAAAATCCATTGTCTATGATATCACGTGCTAAGATAATGTTGTATAAATCCCAATGTGTTCCATAATAAACAAAAGCACATGTTTCTCATTCTATACACATTATTCTATTGGATAATATACTACCTATAGTTACTCATCATGCACAAGATCCTATGAATCATGATGATCACAATTATTACATTATTACATGAGATCATTTTTTTAGATTCAAATAGAAATAAACATGATACTACTCTCTCATTATAGGTGACCATTCCCAAGTGTGATATAGGGCCTAAACATGGACATATCCTTGATTGGACAATCGATTAGCATTTAAACATTTAAAAAATATTCTAAACACACACACACACACACACACACACACACACACCATAAACTAAGAATGATATGTTTGATTGATATGAATCCATGACAGGAGCTAATCAAGTGTTAGTATGATAAAAATTCAATAAAAACACATAAATAAATCTAACACCTCAAGCTTAGACACTCAAGGAGTAATAGAATAATAAAAATAACTAATAATGAAATATAAAACAAGTATTCTTTACCTTCATTGTGAGAAATAATTTCTTGTTTCCATTGAATAATGTGCTTGATCATGTGCTCAAAGAGTCTTCGACAATGGTCCTCCTTGCATCATTTCTCCTTGTCACCTTGGCAACGTTGGGCTTGGATTTGGTAAGATGTATCAACCTATCAATATTTTTGCATTATAACCTTAAAACAAAACTTTTGTCTCTCAAAAATTAAACATTATAACTTTATCTTTGAGAGATTATTTCAAAATGGTATTGGCAATTCTATTTATAGCCTTTCCAACTAACCCTAATCTAAGTGCAACTAGGTTAGCTTTAACCATGTTTAGGTTTAATTTAACCCTGGTTGAGTTAATGAGGGGAAAAGTAATTAATATTTGGGATAGAGATCCCATTTATTAAGCATGGCTCTCCATTTATAAATTTAAGAATTTAATGGAGATATTTTCAATTCCTTGACTTTGAGGATGATGACATCATCATGACATCAATTTTATTTTTACAAATATCATTTTCACTTATTTCACATGGAAATTATACTTAAGCATTTAATTTTCTTTGATTAGTTAATTCATTTTGTTTATCATGTTTACACTTTAGGAATTGTTTAAGTGCCTTGCTTAATGGGTCGAAAGGCCAAACAATCAATTTTCTAGGTCACAACTTGATTGGATATGAATCCATCATAGGTTACTATTATGTACATGATAATACCCCAAATAGGATGCCTTAACATGATTCTAGGTACTAATTTTTGATGTTTATATGAAATTAGGACATTCAATGATTCCTAGGCTTAGTTTGCACTATTTGGTAGAAACCAATCTAAAGTCTAAATGGAACATGGTTATGGACAAAATAGGGTGTCTATAATTTGCCCATGTTTGGGAAGGAATTTCAAGACATATGCATAATAACATCTTCTTAAAGATTGAAAAAGTCATTAATGCCTTGGCTAATGGTCCAAAAGGTGATGGATGAGCCCTTGATGCCCCCTTGAGGGATCATATGGAAGGATAGAGTTATCTAACATTCCCTCAAAAATAAGGAAAATAATTAATTTATAGGTAACAAGGGTGGAAATAATAATTTGACTTAAGGTGGTTATAATCAGTGGCATAATGAGATGCCCCAGTAAGGTCAATGAAAGATAATGATTTTCCCAAAGGTGATTATAATCAATATCATAGTAAAAAATTCCCCATTAAGGTAAATAGGTCAGAAAAAAATTATTTGACCAAAGGTGGTTATACTCATTAGCACACTAAGATGCCTCAGTAGGGAAGATGGATGAAAATAAATTATTTTCCTAACGGTGTTTATAATCATTAGCATAATGAAAATAGCTTAATAGGGTGGATAGAAGTGTGATATAATTCATATTTACCCTAGTGGGGTGGATATGATTATGAAAAGTCCAAATAATTCATCCCAATAATGAAAATTGATAAAGGGGGATTACGTACTAAATCCATTACTCATGGAGGAGAAATAAGCCAACATAGAGGATAAGAATAAATTTGGGCTACCTAGTATTGTAGAGATGCACATCCTAACTAGTAAGGATTATAATTCATTGGTGATTTAATTAATCTACATTTGGGTAGGTCTAATAATTAATGGGTGTGAACAAGGATAAGTATTATCCAATTCATTTTTGAATAGATCCTTTGGTCTAATTTTTACTATAACACATGATGGTATACACCTTGAGATAAAAACCAAGATTACTTGGTCATAATGTGCATAAGGATTGACTCCTAATCTAATAAATAATTGAAAATAGCACACCAATGATTAAAACGATGATGACAATGTCAATGTATGAATATGAATGAACTCAATAATAATGCACAAAGAATCACCAAAGAATGTATACACATTGAGTCAAGGCACAACAATGAAAGTAAAACAATAGGCAACCAACTAAGGAAATAAACACACACAAATCTTAAAAATAAAATAAACAAAAAACACCATGTCATTAACCAAGTCAATACCTACGTGTGAAGACTTAATGGAATGATAAATAGATGGATCCCACAAACAAGTTTATATGAAAAGGAAGGACATATGGGGACAAGATATCTTGATATAAGCTACACACTTTGGTGTTTCCTTAAAATGGAAAAAGTTGGGAGCTTGGTCTAAAAGTGTGAATTGGGCAGTGACCCTAAGAAAGGATACATGAAAATGGAAGGTCACACACCTAATGATAGTGGAATAGATTGGAACCAACAATAGATTTCCCCCAATAAGACATAATAAGGATTGGTGACTAGGTTTAAGACAGGGCTAATGTTTTTGGATTTTGGGGCTTCATATCTCTCTAGGAGATTATAATTCATTTCTAATTTTTACGTTTTTAAAATTGTTTGAATAATTTTGGAATTTTTAGGGTATCCTAACTCACCAAAGATTAACAAGGTACCACTTATAAAATGACAAGAGCATAGGATAAACCAAGGGTGCAGTAATGTATCAATTTCAAATGAGCAATACACAAAAAGTGACTCATAAAATAGTGAAAGCATTTTGGAGAAAAACATATAATAAATAATGATCCAAAAAAAATTGAATGAAAAATCACCAAGGTTGGTCGAGTTGATTCTAATATGCACTAGGAAATTGGATGTTGCCTACATAGTCCCATGGATATGAGGTTCAACATGAACTTTAGTTTGAATGTAGTTCTCCTAAGAATGGGATGAAACACTATAATAAAATTCACTAGGAAAATGTAAATATTCATGAAAAAATCCATGAAAACACTTCATTTATACTAGTTGATTAGGAGATACACATCCTGAGTGGCACAAATATAATCTCAATGGCCTAACATACAACCATGTTTTTGGGTTTTTCTAGTCATCTCAACTCAATGGATAATTATGAGACATAGACTAGGTTAACTCACAAAATGGTGATAGTGTGGCTTAAAGATGCTCAAAAAATAGTGAGATCATTCAATATTCAAGTGCTTACAAAATGGTTAGAGCATGACAAAAAGGGTGACTGAGCTAACATCAATATAAATTGAGCATTGCCTACATATTCCAAATGGACCTCAAGTCACTGTAGTTCAAAGGTATGGAAAGGTACAAAAGGATGGTAATATGAGGCAAATGGAAAGTCAAGGTAAATGGAAAAGCAAAGGGTAAATGGCAAGGTAAGGTAAGGTAAGGTAAATGAAGCAATGGTAAATGGAAATTTAATGGTAAATGGCAAGGCAAGGCAAATGAACTAATGGGATGTATGAAACAATGTTAAGACAAGTTAAATGATTCTATTGTTCCAACTAATGTGGAGATTCATGTTATGATCAGCATATGAAACAACTAGAGTAATTAGTTATTCAAATTTCTAACTTGCACCCCTTCTAAATAGTTACTCTGTCAAGAATCTAATATTGATTTAGCCTCTAATAATGTCATTGTGATCATCATTGGTAATTAATTTTATTTCATCCAAACTTTGAGACAAGATGACTTCATAGCCTATATAAAGGAAAGTGTGACAAAGGATAGTAAATATGGATAAATAGTGGATAAAAGGTCTATTTGGAATTGGATATATGGATCATAATATAATGCATAATGGTTGGGAAACAAATGAAGATCAAGATTTTTTAGGCACGCATAATATTTTTTATTTTGGATTCAGCATAATTCTGGTTATGGAAGGGTTGAAGACTTCTAAATATGCTCTCGATAGGACCACCAAGTTTTCCTATTGTTTGGGCCTGAGAGATGCTACCATGTAATCATGTTATAGATTAGAAGTTGTATTGATGTTATCTATAATAATGTCTTCATCATTCATTAAATAATTATTGTGCCCAACTATTGGTGCCTTGAAGAGGCTTTCACCAATAAATTTATCTTTATTATCCCATAGCACCTTTGATAAGGTTTCACTAAGAAATGTTGACTTTTGAATTTGATTATCTTTTAGTGCCTCAAATAAGGTTTCCATAGAAGATGTTGAGTTTAGACTTTGATTTCCCCCTAGCACCTCTGAAAAGGTTTTACTAAAATATTTTTCTTCTTATGCATGAATATGTTCTTGGTCCCACTAATATTATACAAATGATATGTCGCCATGGATTTAGTTTAATAAGGTGTGATTTTCTAGTTCCTAATAGACACTTGTGGGAGGTGGAATGTCAATATAATGGCTATATTTGTTAGTGTTAATGGTCAATGGAATGGGAAGAGGCAACACAATCTTCATAGAAGATACTAGGATAACTTGTGTCGATGTTGAATTAATCTTCCTTAAAAATAATGGAAAGATCACAAATGTATTCAAATTGATCTGCAAGGCATGTGTAATCAATGTTGTAACATCCACAAATGTAAACTAATTCTAAAGATGAGTTTGACTCAAGGGACATTGAATTTAATGTTGAGACTGAGATTGATTTTGATTTTGATGCCAAATCTAATATCAGTTCAAAAATAGAACTTGACTTTAATGTTGATTCTTCATCTGGTGTGGTGGCAAAGATGTTATTTTGAATGCTTAGTATTAGATGATTAATGTCCTAGGGTTGAACAATGGGATATTTAGAAATAGGCTCAGCTAAAAAAAACTCCACAAAGGATGGCTTGTCAAAGTGAAGCTTATCAACAAAAATAAAATGTTTAATAGGAAACTCCATAAAGACTGGCTTGTCGAAGTGAGGCTCCTTAAAAATAAGGTAATGGTTAAAATGATGATTTTATCAAAGGAAGTTATAATCATTAAGGGGAAACTCAACAAAGACTAGCTTTTCAAAGTAAGACTCCTCAACTAAAGGGAAAGGTTCAAAGGGTGAATAAACATAGGTTAACTCATCAAAAATAGGTGTTTCAACAAAAACATCATGGATTGGTTGGTTCTCTCGGCTGTGGATTACACTTGGTTTCAAAATCTTATATTTGGACACATCTTGGTCTTTGAAAGATGGCTCTTAGAGAGTTAATAATCTGCCCTATTGTGGTTTAAATACTAGTATGGTGGAAAAATTTTGGTAATGGATTAAAAATGACCTATGGTTCAATAATTATCTCTTTGTAAATAGGATCATCAAATATGGGATACAGGTTTTTTAGTAGAGGTTCCTAGAAATACTCTAAAACATGTTAATTAGAGGGATAGCTTATGCAGTGAAGAGTAAAATAGGACACAAAAGAGACTATATTTTTACTTACCATTTACGACATACAAAGATGTACCTAAATAGTAAGAATAACTCAACAACTAACAAAGGAAGAACATAACTAACATAACATTCAATAAACAAATCAAAGTAAAATAGAGTACTTACTACACATTAACCATATATAAAAGAAGATTAGGAAAAACCATATTAGAATGATTCTATTATTCTCTATAAACACATCAGAACCATATTGTATTACCAAAAATTGTTATATATAACATTTTACAACCCATTATCTCTTGACATTCCAACTTTTCAAGATACAAAAGGAAAGTCTCTTTGCATTATTCTATTTTTTTATTAGGATTATAAGGACGAATACATATAAAATTTATACAAGAGACAAAATCATATACTTCACACATGTATTCATATTATAATTTATGGTTTTACCATGCTTCATTCTACATCCAACACTTTATTAGACTTAAATAGTTATCTCATCCCAAGACAAATTCACAACCTAATGTGAACTAAGTTGAAAAGATGAGCCATAAACAAAATTTGTAGTTATCACTCTAGGTGCCATTTACTAAGTACCATACTATCCTATTATCCTTCTAGGTTTCCAAGAGGCTAGCATAACCAGGTAGCTTCCATTTATAGTTTTTCAAATAATGTGGCCCTACTCCTAATGTTTAGGTTATCTTTAAAAATAATTGCAATATTCTTGAAGTCCCAAAAAGGAAGTGTACATTACTTACTACTACAATGGAGGAGGAGTTTAACTGGGTTTTTGTGGAGGTTATTGTGTTTTCCTAACTACTGACCCATTAGATTTTGATACACCTAATGGTGAAGGTGGTTGTTGAGGCTACACCTTTGTATCCAACTTCCTATTCTATATAATTTGTATGATCTATTGTGGAGGAATCAATTGAGGTTCGTCTGTTATTTGGGTAATATCTAGATAACATTGAGATATATTCTTCTTGATCATTTTTTAACCTTTGAGCACTTCATGTGCTATGTCAAGTAGAATGCATAGTGGTACATAGATTGATATCATGTTTTTTCAGATCATCATCCTCTGTAATTGTAAGCAACACCTTGGCATTAAATAAATTGAGCTAAATATCCAAGATGATCTTATAAAATCTATTTGTTTTCCTTTGGACTTGTATGGATGCAAAAGTGTTGCACATTATTTTGTTATGCCATACTTACAACTTTTGTATCATAGCATCCATGGAATTTAAAATTTGTTTGAATGTGTTGCTCATCTTTTCTATAGTTACCATCTAATTCTCCGATATGTCTTTAGATTTATTTATAGTGGCAAATTCAATTTTATTATTAGCCAAGGATTGATTAAGATGTTTCCAAATCAACATATTTTGGGTTATCTGCTTGGCCTACTACATAGTAGTGTCTAGGCCATATTCATACTCTTTAATTAGTCCACATATGACTTTTCTTTCATTCTTAAGAGCTTGCCATTATACATGTAATGTGAGCACTTTATGTGAAACTCCTTAATTCTTTGTAAGATTTAGCAATAGAGTAGTGAATTGCTTATCATCTGACATGACTTGATCAATTATTAATTATGTAACTAAGGTGGAAAAAGCATTATTTATCTAATATTTTGCATTTATCGACTGATCTTTTACATTAGTGTTTTCCTCACATAGCCTAAGAACTTATTTCTCCAAATATGAGGCCTTATACACAATCAAATGTTGAAATACAACTGCTCCTTCAATCTATTTACTACTAACAATTGGGTCACATTCAAAGAGGTTTTCATCATAGTGGTAGCAGGTGCCATGAAGGTGGTTGAAAGTGTCATAAGGTTAGGTGTAAATTAAGCCAATGGAAGAAGGAAATTATTTTTTAGTTTTATGTAGTAGGGACATCCCATATCCATTAGCTATAGATATGTGATACTTCTCATGTGGCCTTTATTTGAGCTATGTTTTCTACTTCTACCTATTCTTTGGATTTTTTATGCTTCTTGGCCTAGTTTTCTGCTTCATCCTTAGCCTTAGCATCAACTTCAACTTAAACTTTAGCATCCTCTTTGGCCCTAACCTTATCATTAGCTTGAGATTTGTTATTATCATCTACTTCATACTTAGATTTGGATGTAGCTTTAGCCTTATATTTGTCTTGGGTTGCTTGTGCTTTTGATGTGCATCTAAGTTATTCTTTAGTAGTCTTGGCTTGAGCTTCTTGTTCTCTCTATTTTTTTGACATAAACTATGCCTCTTGTTTTCATCATTGGGATTCTTCCTAATATTTATTATTTGCCTTTTATTATTTATCCTACTTCTCCAAATCATCTACTTCCTCAACTTTCTTCCTTATAGCTTTAGCTTCTTCAGCTTACTTCTATGCATCCTCTGCTTCCTTAGCTTTCTTCCTTATAGCTTCAACTTCTTAGGCTTGATTTTTCATAGCCTATGCTTTCTCAACTTTATTCCATTTTTAAATTATTATGTCTTTATGCTTTTCTTTTTGATATTACACAACTTCTTAATGAATGTGGTGTGTCTCTTGCATCATTATTTGTTGTGTTGGTTCTTACTCTTTCTTTCTCATTTATTCCTCCTTCACATCCTCAATGTCTAGTGTGCATTTAATAGTTTATTATTTGTATATTTTCTCAATCATAGTTATATACATGGGTTACTTATCAACTTTGAGGTTTGTGTCAAATTCAGTATGCTTAGGCTATTCCTATTCACCAAACTAGTCTTTACATACCAGTTTATTTTGTATGGATTTAGATGTAAGAGTGAGAATTTATTTTTGATTAATTATAAAGTGGGGTTGGGCATGTTGTTTCACTACTTGATACTATTATGCACCACTTTATTTTTTAAGTTCACCAAAAGACACCATCCTTTCATGCATAGTATGTTATAATCTGGCAAAGGGGTGTGTGTGTGATCATCAAAACAAGACTGATGTAGGACTGCCTTATTAAATTAAATCTACCATCTATGCAACTAATGATACTACCAATGACACTATTTAAAATATCTTAGCCTCCAACTTGCATTGAGATACTTATTGTCTTACAGTATTAACAAGAATAGAAGAAGGTAGTTGAGTAATATCAACCTAAAGGTCTTTTCTTGATTTTGTACTTGGAAAGTGCACACTAATTTCCAAGATAATAACTCCTCCTCCTCTTTATCATACACCTATTTTTTGATGTATTCAAACATTGATCAAATCACTTCATGTTATTCTACACCTCGATCTGGTAGATTGTGCTCAACAGTTATCTTTAGAACCATGGGGTTATCAAGCTAGGACTTTTCTTGAAATGTTTTCTCTTTGGTGGTGGTAGTGAGGCATTCTACATAGGTTTTAGAAGATCTTATGGATTTTATGGTTGAATTAGTGAAGCATGTGGCTAAGCTAGTTATTATGGTGGTACTTATGCTACTTCTTCTTGTTACACCTCTAGAAGAATAACTTGTAAAGGTGGAATTGACCTCATAGCTAAAGATTTTTACCTATATACTTCAACCTTCACTTTGGTCATATAAATGAAAAATGGGATTGGGGTCATAGTTGGACTGGCCAAGTCATGGACCTTGATTTGAATACTATTATGCAACTTGGTGATTGAAGCATGTTGTCCCAAATATTGCATTACATCGTATGGGATCCTAGGGTGTGTTTTGATCAAATCTAGGACTTCAAGCCACCATGTGTTAAACCTCCCCAATTATTCATAATATTAGCCTATTTTGGTCCATGTGGTATTTCTGAGGGCATTAATAGGGCAAAAATCTATGGTTATATTGACTGGCCCAATTGGAGATTTCCACTCATGAAACATAATAAAAGAACCAAAAATTGGTACTAAAATGTATAAGTGCTTCAACCAAGTACCTTTTCTACGTCAGTGATGATCTCAACTACCAAAAACTCAAGCCAATTAAATTCTTCCCATAGCCTTGTCATATAATAGGCAATACCAATTACACCTTTTGTCACTTATTTTTCTTTCTTGGTGGTTTACCTAAATAGTTTTGTGATGCATTCTACTTGAATACATAATGAAGCATCCTAAATTTAGTTAATGGGTGTTCTTCACCCTACCTTTATGGTATATTTTTCCCTCACATCTAAATGGATTGGTGGTGTTGTAGAATTATAAGGGAGGATATATTTTCAATGATTGGAAAGGCCATGGTTTATGGTATGGTGTGCATAGTGATCCAAATTGTAACATCTTGAGCCAAATGGATATCTCTTTGATTGTAATAGATCATCAGAGTCATCATGACCTCATATATTTTCCTAAATTTAGGAAACTTAATCAATCTTTTTACATCAAATCCACATAGTGGATGTTGAAGTGTAAGGGATCTAGGTTGTGTTAATCCTTGAGTATCTTGTGCAAATATAGTACCTTCTATTACATCTATAAAATCAAATAGATCTAGATAATTGTAATTACTTTGGTGAAGACCTAACCCAATCCCCATTTCCTCTTTTTATGCATATTATAGTGGAATCAACCACTGACCTCTCTCCATGAATCAATCAGTGGTCTAGAATTAGTGATTGTTTTTCTTAGTCATGATCTAGTTTAAAATCCATTTTCAAGCAATTATTATAAAATACGATCATAGAATCCTATTTTAGTTGAAGTATATAATGTTTTGACATTGTCCATACCTTTCTCTTATATAGCTATTGGCACCCAATTTCATCTCATTGACTACTTTGAATGCATTGAATACTTACTCATGAGTGTTCCTTTTTCAATTAATATTACTTATAGGAAGTTACCTTGATAGGGACATTTTGTTCTTAAAATGTTTGATTTTATTATTTGGTAGTTATTATATGTGAGTAGTTATCCTTTTATCTATTCAATTTGTCTTATGAATGCGCTTGTCCATTTACTATTAAATCTACTTCAAAAAAGATGTAATATTTTTAAAATGATGCACTGTTAATGGTCTGGCATGATCATTGGCCTTGAATTTTCCACACATATCTTGTTTCTACCTTCTCAGACTTAATTAATATGCTTGATGTATTTGTGTCCAACTATCTTCTATAAGATGTCTCTAGAATGTGATCACACCTTGCGATGATAACTTCTTCCTGGTGGCTATGATGTGTTTTGATGAATGAAACATACTATACAAATGTTCTAACCTAAGAAAAAAATAGAATCAAACAAAATTAAATAAAATCCTAACTACATGGTGCTACTCAAAACCTACTCAATTTTTTAGCTGAATGATAGAGATTAAAGATAATATGGTTTAAGCCTACAACCATTTATAAATCTTGGTAATATGATTCCATGTAAATATTTCAAAAATATAGTACCCTATGGTGATAATTCATTAATAATATAGGGTTTTTTTCCATATAATTCACAACTTTATTGGGAATTCTTTAAATCTGCTATCATAAAACAATATCATTTATTCTAGGTAAAATTACTTAGATCATAAGTTATGACTGTGTAATGGTTTTTGAGTCTACTTGTTAATATATTATATCAATTTTATCCTTTGTATATTTTATTACATATATGCGAATTCCATCATGAATGCATTTAATTAATCTTGATCCCCTAATCACATAACCATCGAAATGCATAGACTAGGAACATTATATTCCATAGGCATTACTGCCATAAGGCCATATACCAATTGAAAGAGAGTGAACCATGTATCTCTATTGTATTGTATTATATAAGCCCATAAAATCATAGGAATTTTATCTTCCCAATCATCCCTTTGAACATTACATATTTTTAAAAACATTTTCCCCAATACTTTATTAGACATTTATGGCTATCTATTTGCCTATGGATTGTAACTCATGCTTTTGTGGTGTAATATCATGAACTCTTCAATGAGAGTCTTGATAATATTATTAATCAAATGTGTGAAACTATCACTTACCATCGTAACTAGACATATAAACCTTGTAACGATGTTTTTATATAAAAATTTGGTAGCAAATTTGGCATCGTAGCTTAGAGTGGCAGCATTTTCCACCCATTTAGAAAATTAATCCATCGTAGTAATAATATATGAGGTGTTATTATACTTACTTGGAGGATATATATGTCCAATTAAGTCAATTACCCACTATTCAAAGGGTTGTTTTGCAAGTATGGGTACTAAAGGCATTTTGTTGTACTAGTTTGGCTTGACCATTCATAAACAGACATCATAATGTTTAACAACTCTATACACATCTTAAAATAATATAGGCCACCAAAGACCACTATGTAATATTTTCATTGTATTGGCTTCTCCTAAGAAATGACCCCCTTTAATTCCTTGATGAGCTTCTTCAAGGTGATGTGGTCACTTGTGCACTAGATATATTCTATGTTATACATCATCTTTGCCAAGCTTGTATAAGAATCCATTAATAAGGATATATAGTATGGTTCAGGTGACCATTTGTTTCTTATCTCACCTATTATAGTGTACAGGAAACATTCTTTGCTCCAAAAAATTTGCAATGTCTTCCATGTTATCAAGAACTGCATAAGTTCTAAATAAATGCACATCTAGGGATTCATTCCTTTGGTTCCTCCCCATTTTAAATTTTATTGAGGTGATCTGGGCCCACATTTTTTTGTTCTAGCTTAACATTAATCCAAAATTGAAATTATTAAAAGAGAATTAACAACCTTGATATGTGTCCTCCCAACATTGGATTATTAACCAAGTATCGTAATTATCAATGATTTATGAAGAGCTCAAATGGTGTAGACAATAAATGATGATAAATAATTTATAATACAAACATCATGTCTAGTGCTTCTTTGTTTATGGTCATGTAATTATTTTTTGTAGATAATAATTTACTACTTTAAAAATGTATCAGGTGGTCCAACTTACATCTTCCTAATTACACTAAGACATCACCTACTGTGATGTCAGAAGTATCCACATGTATATGAAAGGGATTCTTCTAGTCAAAAAACACTAAGATCAATGTTGTTACCAATATTTTGTTTAAATTAATGAATGTTGTTTGGCATTCTGGTGTCCATTCAAATTTGGTGTGCTTTCATAGCAATTTTTCCATGTAAATATATATAACTATGTACAATTTGATAAACTTTCTAAAATATCCTATATGACCAGGGAATATGCACACTTTAGTTGAGTTAGTAGGAGGTGGCATACCTACTATAATAGTAATTTTATTTGGGTCAACCAAATTACCATCATTACATATAATATGGCCTAGCAAGACACTAAAAGGCGTAAATAATAGACACTTATTTAAATTCAAAGTGATGCATAAAACATGACATAACTCTAGCATCAATCTTTATTTTGACATGTGCTCTTTAAACAAAGAGAAGACAACCAAATCATCGAAATAGATTTCATATAAATCATGAATGAAATATTTGAATGCATTTACCATAACTTTAGAAAATATAATAGGTACATTCCTTAAACCAAAAGGTATTTCCTTGTATGTGAATGATCCCCATTTAGTAGTGAAGGTGGTCTTACGCTAATCCTCAGTTATAATTATAATCTAGTTATATCCACTGAATCCATTTGTAAATGAATATACTTCATACCCTATAATGGAATCAAGGACTTCATCTGTAAAAAGAATTGGAAATGGATCATTAATGCAAGAATATTTGAGTATGAGTTAGTCCCCACACATAAATTTCTCATATTTTCTTAGGTTGAACAACCATGGGACTCACCCACTCTACCTTTTCAACTAGATAAATGATTCTAAATTCTTTCATTCAATCAATTTTGGAATTTACTTTGATTTTCATATTAGGATTGATCTTGTAAGGTCACATTTTGATAGGGTGTGCATACTCTTTTAGTTCTATGTGAATTTTTCCTACAGATGGATCTACACCTTATACCTTTGATAATTTACTTGAAAACACATCTTGATAGTCCCTTAGTAGCTACAAGGCCTCATAAATTTACTCTTATCCCTAGTAATATCCCAATATTACAAGCTTAGGATCTGTCTCTTCCCAGTATTTCCTTAAATATTTCATAAGGGTTCTTTATATATCTTTCCTAGTACCTTAAGAAAAATGTATTGAAGCATGTGATTTCTTTCATGTTTTAGAATGTTGATATTGTGCAAGTTTTCTTCTTCCACTTACTCTGTGGTTTACACTAATTTGGGTTTATCTTCACATTATGGATCAAAGAAAACTTCAAGATCAAAATATCCATCACTATCACTATTAATTAACTTTGTCAAATCATTGATTATTATATTACGTGTCTAAACAAGAACTTGTTCATTTTAGTTAGATTTGTAATTATATAGTGTGAGATCTAAGTCCTGCATAGCCTCTTGATGGTATGATTATTCAACTATAGTTTATAAATCTTCTGCTCATCTATGAAATGTACAAAAAAAATCTACAAAGCATTATATATTGATGTATTATCATCTTCAAACATAAAAGTTTGAATGAAATCTTTATAAGTTTTCACCTAATATTTGGTTTCCCTTCCACACTCTTGATGCATATACCAGGATATTGGTAGAGGTGTTAGGGTGCGGTTGAATATATGCACCAATATCATGTTCTACTCCTTGTGTGGTCCATATATCCACACATTGATGGATGTGAAATTTTGGGCTTTGATCTTCTTGTAAGAAAGGTACTCTAATTTGACACTATCTAGTAGCTAAAACCTTACATGCAATGCTTCATCCCACTATATTTCTTAGTTTGTGTGTATTTTCCACCATGTCATAGTAGTTCTTTTTAGCATATATATTAGTGTACTAACTCATGTATCTAACTCTAGTACATGGTATTTAAGCCTCTATATAAATGGATTAAGATCCTAGGTTTCAAAGTATTGAGGTATCTAGCATTCTATAGTGAACACCATGCACATAGGTCACAACTCATGATCTTTCTGAGCCTAGTTCAAGATGTGCACATCTAAGTCACCACTTATGGATGATGTGGATTACTAAGGTAGAATACCTTCTCGGTTTGGTTTAGTATTGTCCATCATAGTTGCACTACTATTATACATGAAGTCTACTTAAGATATTTTTAGAGAGTGCACTAAAGGATAAACACATTCTTCGATGTTAACCTACCTAGTCAGAGACTTTGTTATAATAGGTTTGAATACTAGTCATTATTCTTACAATGTAGTATGTGGTTTCCAATCTTGACACTCTATATACTGCATCCCCTTCTACCCTTCATCTATACCTACTTTAAACCAATTATTATCCCCATAGACATAAAGAGACTTTGGCTCTTTTGGGATGGTATATGGATTTTTCTTAGATTTATTTAGGGGTATGACCACTATTTTATCTTTTTGATGCACTTTTAACTAATTGTGCATAGTATTGATGGTCATTTGGCCATCATAGACCCATTTCTTATTGATTAAGATATGGTAATGATTCTCTATTGTCTTCATGTTTATGACCTCAAATTTTCCTCATAAGTTGACCACAACCAATTTAATTTCAACATCTTCTAACTTTCTAATGGGTTCAACTCTACCATAATCTGTGAAACTCAATGTAATTGGACTAACTTAGAGTTAGTTGACCAATTGCTTCCCAATTTTATCAAGGAATCATATTGACTATGATTCTAAAATCAAATAATGCATTTTGAATCTCATACCTAACCAACTCAATATCCATTCATGAATCCACATCCCAAGGCTTCTTGCTCTTTACATATTGGACTACCTTATTGGCCCTTTTCATCCTTTTTGTGCACACTACAAGAGATTGTGTATAAGATTAGTGATATTTTGGAGTATTTCCTCATTTAACAATGTGGTAAGTAGCTTCCTCAAATCTATTAATGAAGTCATTACACCCTCTTACCTTATTATCCTGACAATTTGCTTATACATTTTGACATCATTAGATGTGTTATTAGCCTTGAAAGCTGGCTTATGTTGTATTTATTGTAATACCTACACAAATTGATACATTAAATTATTTTTTATACTAGGATCAAGATATTTATCCTAATAAACTTTTCTAATGTTGTGATCCTGAGGCATTTCTAAAGGTGGTAAGCCTTGTTCAGCGCTCTATTTCCTTATGATGACTTGTAAAAATGTATTTTCATTTGGATACGCATTGATCATATTTACATTGTGCATTAGATTCTCTTTTCTTTATTTATCCATATTTGGGAAATATTATATTTTATGTTGCCCTTAAACCCTATAGTATACATAATAGAGTTGCCTCTGAGGCTTAGTTGGGTATTTTATTGTATAATGATTATATGCACCACATAGATCACATTTCATAGGGGTTCAAGCTTTCCCATTATCATCATTATGACCTTCTTGATATCCTCCATGGTATTCACCCATATATTGTAATCTATATCCACCTCTATTTTTTTTATACCCTCACCCTTGTGCTTTTTGTCAAGCATATCCTCCTTGTTGATTCATTTGTGTATCATATCCCCTATATTGGTGTTGAGAGGAACTTAGAGTCTAGTATTCCTATTATTATTGAAGATTCGTATTATTCTAGGGTTTTACATACTAACCATAATATTGGTATAAGGGGGATGATGTATTATTATATCTTTCTAGGCCTTGTGGTTGATACTATGGTGATGAAGGCATTTGATATTGAGGCAATGAAGGCATCCATCTTAGACTAACTTGACTCATATTTATCATATCCATATTTAGTCCTAGAATTGCTTGCTTTATAGTTGATTGATGAGTCACAACTATGAATAATTATTGATTATATCTTGTTTTAATTACTATAGATCTTGGTAGCTTGTCTCATCATGATTTTTTGATTTACAAAAAACACAATACATGCCATGTGATTTTTGGATATATTGATGAAGAATATGGAACTTAGATGTAGGATGTCCAACTACCTTGTAGATTTCACAAAATTACATTTTAATTTTTGGAAAGTCATTTCTATGATGTCTTTCTTGACCACATTTTATGCACTATAATCCTAACTTCAGCTTATCACTTTCATGCATCTCATCCATATTCCTCATAAAATAATCTAACTTAGCTTCTACTTTTGATGACACTGATGGAAAATCCACATCATCTTATATCTGCTCTACCTATATGGCATCAGATCAATCTTCAACCTCGATGGAGAAATAGGATTGCATAATATCAAATTGTACTCTTTGTTAATAGATCCTCTATGAACCAATAATCTTTGTCTTCTATAATAAAATTAGTTTTGATCATCACATCAGAAAAACCATGATCATATTCTCTAGATTTTTGCCAAATTTACTTTAGGTCTTAAGTGACTTGAGTGGAATATTTTTTTTACCTTAAATTATACTACTATAAAATCTTAAACATGTGCAAGATCAAGAGCATTTACATTTATTTTGAAAATAAACTCCAAGGCTCATCCTACCAAACCCACTATGAGTTCTCACTTCTTCACATCATCTAATGTTAACCTTTTTACAATCCATTTCATTTCATAGGTTACCAAGTATTTTTTGGGGTCTATAGACCCATGTATGGCATTAAAGACATGATCATACCTAGATTAAGCACCATAGCTGGTAAGTTGGTATTTATTACTACATATGTCTAAATACTAGTAACTGTGACTAGTGGTAACTATTCAATTGTTATTGTGATGTTAGATGACTATGTAGTGTTCATTATGACTACAAGATACTAAGATAAATCCTAATTATTGTAATTTATTCCTTCATAATGCCTACTTGGATGTTGTACTAATCTTCCCAAACTTGTTAGTAAAGTAATAAAACTAACTTGAATATGATTCTCTTTCTATACTTTTTCTTCCTTCAATAAATAATGTGGGCTTAGGGGATACATATCCTTGAAATGAATGAATTTTATCTCTAAATTATTATAACTTTGAACATGAACCTATGATATTATTACCTTAAAATTTAACATTTTTCTAATAACTTTCCTCCCTAGTTCTAGATAAAAACACTTCCCTTAATTACAATCTACCTCTACTTCCTAGATTTTCTACCTCTACATCACCGCTTCCAACATCCTCTTCCTCATCAAGCCCTTCCTCATATTTTACATACCCTTTTCATCTAGTAATTTCCACATCTTATCTTAAAAACCTCTCTTCTCTAGCATCTTTTTCTTGCATTTCTCCATATCTAGAACTTTCTTCTCTAATCTTAGTCCTATTCACAATTACCTCAGGGTCTTTTGCCTTACCACTTTGTTTTCTAATTCCCTTTCTACTCCCAAAATTTTATTCACTCTATGCCTTTTCGCTTTCCATTTTTTGAGATCATGTTCAATTTTCTTTTATTCATCTCTTCATCATTCTCTTCCTCTCGCATGCACCCCCATGGTGCCCAAAGTGACGAATCCATATTGGTTGGAGTAGGCAGCATGGGATTTTCCATAAAAAATAACTTTATCAACAAAGGTAGTCATTTTCAAATTTTCTCTCTAATTCCTTGGATAAGCTAATTGTATGTAGTCTAAAAATCTACATATCCTTATACTATGAACTCGATAATATAACTGTCGATTGTAGTCTTCATCCAATAATTTATTACTCAAGACCAATCAGTGTCTAGGTTGTGTATTATTTTAATATTTCCTTGGCCTAGACTATAAATTATGTTCTCATTTAACTAAATTAATATTATTTTAATCTAACTAGCCATGTAGCTAACAATCTAGGAAACTTGGACTAGAAAATTTCATAACTTTCACCATAGATGTACTCTTAGATAATCCTCTTTGTAGTTGTTTTAATTCTCCATGATTCTTCTTCTATAAAGTTATAAAATATCTCATCTAACCATCTTTATACATCTCTCTACCTTGGCAACCATCTCAATATATTTCATCCAAATAGATTCCATACTCATTGCACCATTGTTAGCAGAGTTTCCTAGAAATACTCTAGAACATGTTAATTATAGGGATAACTTGCATAGTAGAGAGTAAAATAAGAAACATAATATACTATGATATTGCATACAATATAAAATATAAAATTATGTACCTAAAGATCAAGAATAACCTAGTTTCTAACAAAAACAAAACATAAACGGCATATCATTTGATAAATAGATTAAAGCATAATAGAGTACTTATTACACATTAACCATATAAAATAAGATTAGTAAAACCATATCATAACTATTCTATTAATCTATATCAACATATTTTAACTATATTCTATTATAGAAAAATTCTATATATAGCCTTTTACAACATGTTGTCTCTTCAAATTCTAGCTTTCTAAGATATAAAAGGAAAGACTTCTTGAATTCTTATATTTCCCAATTAGGCTTTCAAGGCTGAATACATAAAAAATTTATACAAGAAAAAAATATATATACTTTTCACATGTGTCCTTATATTATACTTTGTGATTTTACCATTCTCCATTCTATGTCTGACAAGGTCTATGATGGTAACTATGATCTATCTAGTTGAAATTATGTAACCTTGTTAACATAATGAGCTAGCATATTTTAAAGGGCCTAAAATGGTCATGAATGGGAATTATGAATCTTGGTTATTCACTTAGGCTAAAGGAAGAGGGACTAAAATGGTAATGAATGGGCAATATAGGTTTTGGTTGCTAACATAGGCCAAAAGAAGAGGACCTAGAATGGTAATCCTTGGGCATTGTGGAGTTTGGTTGCTAGCATAAACCAAAGGAGGATTAGTAGCATAGGTATTAGATCAAGTACAAAGGATGAACTTGGTACTTTAATTGACCCAAAGAAAGGTGATCTTGGCATATGATAATTGGCATGGCTGGGCTTGGAATTAGACCGAAGACGATAGTCTTGGTTTATGAAAATGGTCTTGAATTTAGTCCATATAACTTGGCACTGGCATATGCAAACTTAAATTAATCTTGAAAACAAAAATGAGCTAGGCACTTGAAAATAAACTCAATTAAGGCATTTTTGGATCTATGGTTAGGTCTTGTGAAAAACAAAGGTCTAAAGTTCACAAAACACTTGAAACACGATCTAAAAAGATTTTTTGATGCTTGAAAATGTCTTCATATTTGGTCTAGATGGAAAAATGGATCTAATTATACAAATGGTTTAAACTTTGCCTAAAATAGATCTCTTATTGAAAATTTTCAATGGGGAATTTGGTCTCAAATATATCCAATACTCTAAGGTCTTCTCACACAAATGGTCAAATGAAAGGCAAATTTGAATCCTAGTCTCGATAAAGTGTTTCAAACAATATAATCTAAATTTAAAATGGAAAATTTTTATGTCTTTGGGAATAAGGCACAAATCTAGACTTAAAAACAAACTAGGTTCAAACTGTAAGGTAATGCTAGGTCCTTGGTAAAAAGGCACAAAGCTAGACTTTAAAACACACTAAGTTGAGGTAAAAACTTGAAATTAATCTAACTCTAAGGCAAATATTTTGAAGCACTTTTACTCAATCTTGGCACATAGATTTTAAACAAACTTAACCTTGGTATAGAACATTTACTTTAGGCACATGCCTAAACTAATTTAGAAAGTCAATCTCAAGTAATAAAATAAGAGTGATGAATAAATAATTCAAGCCCAAGTGATAGTAATGGCTCTAATGTAAACTATCCATGCTTAAATTTATACTTAAAAGTAAGTTTTGACCTTAGTTTAAGTCAACAATCAACTTGAGGTACATGCAAATAAACCACTTCCTAGGTATAGGTTAAGGGAATCTTTAAAGCAAGAAACGAATTAGTCCAAGTTGAACAATGTAAAGGTAAGAGGTAAACACCCCAAGAAAAAATTTAACAAGTCATATGTGTAGACCATTCAATTTTGAATATGAACTTCACAAGAAAAATTCCAAACTTGGTTTAAAAGACTTACATTTTTCAAATGTAAAACATCCTAGACCCAAATGGATAACATAACAACAACATTTTTAGACCAAAAGTGCATGTGGTTTTGGAATTTATTTGAAATAAGGTAACATTTTTGAAATAACATGAGAAACATAATGATGCCTCTTCAATAAAATGGTATGATAATGGTTTTGGATTCAAAATCTAAGGAAAATGTTTAAGATGAAATAAGTAGTGTAATAATGCCCTGTTTAAACAAGTGATACACACATTTTTGGGATAAAAGGGTCTAAGGTAAAAGTGTGACACTAAATGAGTAGAATAAAACCTCTTAGGCTAAAGTGTGATGAAAACATGTCATGGTTATGACTTGTTTTGAGCAAACAAACAAATTTTATTCTCAAAGCACACATGTAAATCAATTTTTAAAAAAAAGCATAAATGACTTGTCTTAGCTCTAAAAATAACATAGGTGTGTGTAGCTTTGACTAAATTTTCCATTAATATATCAATGCTTGTGAGGAATTAAGTGTTAATCCAAACATTAAAAAACAAGTGTAGGTAGATTTTTTACGTCCCCTCTTTATCTTAAGCATTGATATGTGGTATGAACTTAAAATGAAAGTACTCAAAATTTGGCAATAAATTCCATTACAAGTGGGGTTGACTAAAAATCTATAAGTTTTGAATGCACTAAATGATACCAAGTGCAGCTAACATAAGAGTGTAATCATGTCAATTAGGTTTATACCTGCTAACTTCCTATGCAAGGGTTTATTCCTTTGCATAATGACTCCAACCATGTACTGCTTAGTAGAGTCTAATGTTTATTAAGACCTAACTTAGATTTTAATTAGGATTAGAGAGGCTACTTTCTTAGACCCCTAAAAATCTTGGTATCATGTGACTTAATTTACATACCTCACTATTGATCAAGGTTGGTACGATGTTGAGAGATGAAACCCTAGGTCAATGCACCCCTAAAGAAATTATGAAGAAGCAATGAACTCCCACCCATAAGACAAATGCATATATAGAAATAAATGAAAATGGAAAAACTTTAGAGGTCACTTTTGAATCACCCAAGTCACTCAAATCTTGGGGAGAGCTTACATGACATTCTTTCTGACAAGACTTTTTACAAAAAATGGTAATAAACCAAGTGATTTTGGTCACATGAATTACCTAAATGGGATGGGAGGAGAGCGCACACGCTATAGTTTATGTTTCCCAAAATAAAGAATCTAATCTATGAAATTGAAACTATCTAAAGAACAAACAAGAACTTGAAAAAACCCTTAATACATTTAACTAAAATGTAAGTTATTTTTAATAGAACCAACTTGAAATTTGTTTGAAATTTTATCCCGTTGGCCATGTTTTCAATTGTAAAATATTAGAAATGCTAAAATATAATTTGTTTAAGTTATTTTTAAGCATCTTAACTAAATGTGAATGAATTTTAACCTTTGTTGTGAATTTAGATTTTTCAAAATGAAAAACTTGATTAAAGACACTTAAACTTCCTATTTCTTCACTCATTATTTTACAAACAAGGTTAGTGGATTAATCTATGCTTAGGCCAATGTGTAATTATACAAGTTATGTAAATAAGTCACCAAATTTATCTCTATGAAATGACTTCATAGTTACATAATAAATTGTGAACTATGAAATTATTCAAGTATATAAAAACATATAAAAGTACAAACTTATAGTGGATGATTTTACTATTTTAGAATGATTTTACAACTATGTTCTACAATTTTGTAACTCAAGTCTAAAATTTCAAAACTTAGGTCTATAATTTCATAACTTTATGATTTCATAACTTTGATCTGTAATTTCACAACTCAGGTCTAAAATTTTGTAACTCAGGTAAGAAATTCACAACTCTATAATGTCACAACTCAAATCTACAATTTACTAACTTAGGTCTATAATTTGCCAATTCTTGTATGTTATTTCATAACTTTCTTCTATGATTTCTCAACTGTCTCAAACCTTATAGAAAATACCAAAATAGAACAAATAATTTTGTGATTTGATTGTACAATTTCACTAGTAAATGTCTTGATTCCATAAATAGTCAGGAAACCCAAGAAAAATAGAGAATATAAGAACAATTTCAAAATTAAAATGGATGATTTCATTGTTAAACTCTATGAATTCATAATTTTGCATAAAAGAAATAAAAAACCTAAAAACTGTAAAATGAATTCACAATTTTCCTTGACAATTTCATAAAAATATGCTTTGAATTTGCAAATACATAGAGCCAAGTTTAAAAAGAGGTAATTTTTTGATTTTCCATGATGATTTCATAGTTTCACTTAATGATTTCATAGTTTATTTCATCGAATTTGCAATTTTGCTGGAATGAAATCATAGTTCCATAGTGAAAGGCCAAACATGGAAAAGTTAGAGAAAACATAAGGAATTAATGTCCAAAATGAATGCTTCTTGACTCTAAAGAGGTTAAAAAATGATGTCATTATTCATTTAGGGGGCATGGTCCCACCAGGGGTGTCATTATGTGAGATAGGAATCCAAGAGGGGAGTTAGTTAAGTATTAGTATGATAAAACTTCAATAAAAACACACTAAGAAACCTAACACCTCCAGCCTAAACACTCAAGGAGAAAGAGAACAATGCAAGTAGCCAAAAATGGAAGACAAAATAAATATTATTTACCTTCTTTTGGCCATGGAAGAATGTGTTCGATCATGTGCTCAAAGAATCTTTGATAATGGTCCTCCTTGCATCATTTCTCCTTATCACCTTGGCAATGTTGGGCTTGGATTTGATAAGATGTATAAAAATATCAATATTTTTGCATTATAAACTTACAATAATGATTTGTCTCTAAAAAATTGAACATTATAAATTTGGCTTTGAGATATTTTAAAATGATCTTGGCACTTCTATTTATAGCCTTTCAAACTAACCCTAATCTAAGTGTAATTAGATTATCTTTAGCTATGGTTAGCTTTAATTTAACCTTGGTTAAGATAAGGAATGAAAAAACAATTAATATTTGGGATAGATATCCCATTTATTAATCATAACTCATCATTTTTGAATTTAAGGCTTTAATGGAGATATTTTCAATTCCTTGACTTTGAGGATGATGACATCATCATGACCTCAATTTTATTAGACTTTCCTTTTTACAAAATTCATTTTCACTAATTGCACATGGAAATTCCACTTAGGAATTTAATTTTATATTTTTAGTTAATTCATTCTACTTAGCATTTTTTCACATCAAGAATTATTTAAGTGCCTCGTTTAATGGGTCTAAAAGGCCAAACTATCATTTACTAGGTCGTAACCTGATTAGAGATTAATCTATGAGAGGTTACTATTGTGTATAGGATAATACCCCAAATAGGGATCTCTCAACATGATTCTAGGTACTAATGTCTGATTTGTGGATGAAATTGGGACATTTAGTGATTCCTAGGCTTAATTTGCACTATTTTGTATAGACCAATCTAAATTCTGATTGGAACATGATTATGGCCAAAATAGGGTGTCTATAATGTTCAATACTTTCTATTATTCATTTTTTATTCATCACATGTTTTATTTATTACATATAATTTTCCATACACACATGCATTTCAGATTTCACAGTATACATGAGTGCAATTCAAGATATACAAGTTTTACTCATGAGATATGCATACATAGATGTAAGAAATTCCTATACAAGGGGTCATGATAATGTTGGGGGCATACTATTCCATACGTTACATTATTACAAGTTATATATTTATATGGCATTCTAATAAATTATGTTGAGATACATTTGATTGCTAATGTTTGATTCTAGCCTATATTATTTATAGTGTTACATTTCATGTATATGCTAGTTTTGTATGTTGTGAATTTAAGCTTGATTGATAATGCAAACTAGTTTGACTTGTTTTATGTTTATTTTTTGTTATTTAATTTCATAAGCTATTCATTGATTGTTTTTTATTCATCCCTTGACATTATTTCAGAACTTTTCTTAATTAAGTGTATCATTAAATACATATTTCTTTATTACCATTAGCAGTATGTGATATTTGACTGTCCTTTGTGTGTAGCCCTTGTGTGCAATTTGATTTATAATTTTATGTGGACATTGACCTTATGTGACATTTAGTTTTATTATGTGTGATTTTATTGTGTGAATAATATCCATGACATCACATACTTATTAATGAAAAAATATAAGATATTTTACTAAGTTTTCTAACTATATGGTGGAACAATCCATATCACACATTCCTATTTGTATGTGGTGCCATGATTTATATCATACACCACTAATACATATTTTATTATTCATTTTAGTGCTTATATTAGTGATGGTTACTATTGCATTCATGTGTAATCACATAAAAGTGGTATTTGAGTCCTAGAAGTATTACTTGAGACTACTTATCCCTAGATTATACCTAGATCATATTATCACACTTATCCAACCTTTGTATGGGCCATAATCATCCTTAATCATACCTAAAATAGTCCTAGACCCTCATTTCTTGATCTTGGCCCTTTGTGCCTAGTGTTCTATTAGTTGGACACTAATGCCATAATAAAGACACTAACAATACATGTCGCTAGTGTCCCAAAAATGGCATTAATGTCCATTCCCTCTCTTTTCCTCAAATGGATATATTTTAAAATCTATAACCTCCTACAGTCAACCTAGAACTATTTTATCACTTGTATAAGCATTAGAATAATACATACATGAATTTTATCCTTCTAACCACTAGATGGAAATTATATGTAAAATACACATTCAAACTCAGAACAATTTATGCACAATTAAGGTTATTAGTCCCTATTATGTCCTACTTTGCCATACTACCATCTATAATAGTCCTAAGCTCAAATTACCTATATTTTTAGTCTCAAGAACATTCAAGGCACTTAATTCCACCATCATACTAGCTTCACTTGCACTTGCACCAACACTTAGGTGGAGATAACTACATTGGGCTTGATCCATCCTTGGAGTACTAGTATGTAGGTAAATATCATCACAATGGGTGTTGAGGATGTCTAACCTACCTTACTAAAAAACACTCTTTTTAGATCATATCAATTGGATGCCCTAACTACATGGAGGAATAGTTTTTAATCATAAAATCAGTCATTGTAGTTAATATAAAGGGTATCATAACTTGTGCACCTAGGAACAAAGCATAAAGATCTAGACATAACTGCACCTAGAAGTTTGGGATAGTCTTACATAGAGGACACTACTGCCAATATCAAGACACTACTACCACATTTATAATAATAAAGCTACTACCCAATTACTATGCTACTATCCAAGATGGTTTATAATACTAAGGACCTATTTGTGACACTTAGACTATATTCTACTCCATTTTTTAGCACCTAGATCATTTGTTTCAATTATTTTCCAACTAATTTTTTACTTGCACTATTTATTACTATTTTAATAAAATCCAAAGCTAATTAATTATATAAAAAATTAGTGACTAAATTGAATACATATTATTTCCCTAATTTAGTCTACTCAACTCTTTAACAAACCTTTGATTTACACTCATCAAGTCTTAAAAGGTTAAAACATCTTTATTTTTAAAACTATCTTCACATGACACTTGTATTCTTTGCATTTCATGTTTCATATATGTTTTAATGATCTACTCATTATTATGATGGCATATTATACACATGTTAGCATATGATTTTACATGATTACATCTATTACATATCATGATGCAAATAACTATTTTATTATGAGATGAGTAATTTAAAGGTTACATCCTTCAAATTAAAGAAGGAAATAATAGTAGGCTTGTCATAGAGACTCAATCCTCCATGAATATAAAATTCAAAATTTAGAACATACTACATGTTTCAAAGGGTTCATATTGGTCTAAATTATTAATTTAGTTTATATTTTGAACACATTACATGATTTAGAGAATTTAAATTGGTTTAGAATATCAATTTGGTTTAGATATGGGACATATACTTATAGATTCAAACTCGTTTGAAGGAATATTCCATACTTATGCACACATTTATAAGAACAAGAGTTACAAGTTTCTAGGGTTAAGAAAAAGTGAGATACATATCTCTAGCATTCCATATCATGTTATCAACAATTGGATCAAAGAATGGGCCATGGGAATTGTTCATGTGCATACTCACTATTATAGTTTCAAACTATGACATCAATAGTATTTATAAGTGAACACTTTGAATCTATAAGTCCATCTGTTCACAACCTCAAAATTTTGAAATTCAAAAGTTTGAATTATCAAGGTTATGAACCTTATTCCAACAAGTGATTTAATTTATAATGTATAATTGATCACAATAATTAAATTGTTTACCTTATACAATCACACCACTTAGATATCAGAGTTAGAGGATAACACACTTTAGTCTCAAATTGTTAAGGAAGGTTGGAATAAATAGAACAAGTACCTCATATCAAAATAATTTACAAATAGTCTACTAAAATCAACTTCACATTTAAGTAGAGATAGTTCATATCTTAGAATTTTTTAGAAAAAAATATTAGACTTAAAATTAATTTCTACATTTCCTCATCATACCATTTAATATATGCGGCATCTTAATTATTAATTTTTACAGTTCATTATGATTCCCTTGTATCTTAAAAATTAACCACATTTCCTCATCAAGGGTTCATGTTTCTCTTATGCACTATCTAAAATTTCCTTGGGAACTTAATCTATAAAAATATAATATCATTGTGATACAACTATAGATGATACCCTTAATATACTTATATTCATTTGATGAACATTCTCTTTTTCTTATGTGAGGAAAAAGTATATTTATATGATCTATAAATTAATCAAAAGATGTTATGCTAAATGGAAAAATTACAAGAAATGAATCACTTTTAATAAATGAACCATTTTAAACAAGGGTTCCATCTTAACCCTAACTTAATTGAATGACATTAGTTCATATTACAAATTGAACACTAGCCTCTAAATATAGTTTGTTAAACATGAATATTCACACCCTAAGTAGATTACTCATTCTACATTTCAATTTAAAATATAAAGGGACATTATTTAAAAAACTTTAAGAATTAATATACCACCATCATTACCTAATACTTCTAGTCTAATTAATGTTTCACAAGTTTCTAAAGACATATTAACTTTAAATCTAATGTTACGTAATTACTTTGGGTCTTCCTTTATAATTCATGACTTTGTATGGAACTTTAAAAATGTGTAGATAATTTATCTTTAAATCAAAATAGAGAGGTATAACACCCATAATCATAAATATAATATATTCTAACTTCCTTATATCTCAACATAATAATGGAAACTAATTATAAAAAGGTTAAATCCAAAATAATGTGTTTACCTAATACACGAAGTCCAAGAAGTAAAAATTGTTATTAACTCACTACTCCTTATCCAATCATGAGTATATATAAAGTAAAATAGAGGATCAACTATATTTTAATTTTAATGAAAATCATATAACCATATGTTTCTTCATTTCTCACCTATAGGTGGCATATTGTCATTCCATTCAATCCTAACACAACATGTTTAATCAATGGCAATAACCCATAAAACATTTACCAAGGTAAACTATTGATGAATTACTAAATGTTTTAACTCATAACACAATACTATACATACCTTCATACATAGACACATACATACATAAATCATAATATAATTAAAGTCCCTCACACTAAATTATAGAAACCATTTACCTTTTTTGCTAACTTATTAGATATGGGAATATAATTCCATAAACCATGCATGAAAAAACCATTTCTTGTAAATCAATACTGAAATCAAAAAATTAACAAACTATAGAAGCTACAACTCTATAATATTATTTTATACACCACCATAATGAAATCAAAACCTAAGATTCACTACTTTTTATGACAGTTAACCCTTTTTAAGAAGTAAGCTATAGTAAATGTATTTAACTTAAACTACTATGAATAAAACCAATTCAAGTTCCTTTATTAAACTAAGATACTATAATATTGTTCTAGCTTCAAATGTTTACTTAGTATGTTTAATGACTCGTTAAATATTCTCTATCATTAGTCATAATGTGAAAAAACTAAGAATACTTTCAAAGAGTTTATTTGCAACAAGTTTAAACCCAATTTTAAACTTGGGTTTCACCCTAATCCATGATAAATTATCAATATATGTAGCTATGACATTTAGGTATGAGTCTATAAACCTTTTAATATATACTATAACTATGATATGATTACATGTTTAAAAAAAATGGATGAATATTGTAATAAATTTAGACTACTTGGTAGTCATCTATGAATTATCCCATAACTAGAAGTTACTTTAGGTATTTTACCCTATATTATTTTTTATTTGCTATTACATATATGAAAATTTCCCAAGTCATCCAACATACTTCCAAGAAATAAACATATCCAATAATGGGATACAACAATATATTATATCAAATGCACATGGTCTAAGACTAAACTTATTTCCCATAGACTACATTACTATATTACAATTTAAATGATACTTCAAGATTTTACTAACAAATATTCACTACATGCACTATATATACCATATAAGTAATAACTATATTCGAATGAAAATTTAAGGATCAATATAGGATTTGGACATAAAGAGAAAAAATATTTGTAAGAAATGCAATAGTTTAAGTATAGATAAGATTTCAACATAATGTCACCATAATACCTATGCATTATCAAGGCTAGATGTAAACTCAATTCTACATGATGCATTCATTTTATTCAATAATATTGACATAAAAGACTTGACATGATCCAAACACACTTATTTAGAAAATAAAGCTATAGTACCTTATTATTTTACAAACTATAAGTATTTTTATTATTAACTCAATAAATAACCTCATTAATTACAAGCCTCAAAATAATCTAAGTTATATGATCTAATAGATGAAAATTTGTCATGCATTGGTCAATGTCCATGCCCTATGTAATTCTAAAACATAGAATACAATAAAAAAGAATTTAATGTTCTTAATACTAATATATTAGAGTGATAGAAAAATCATTACATAGGGTTCAAATGCAACATACACCATTGATATTAATTCCATAATTTCATTCATATACTTGAATAACATCTAGGGTCACATAATTAGTCAACAATACTATATTATCAAACAACCCCCAAACTTAAAACTAGGGTTAGGGAGTACAACATGGTATGTCAAATTTTTATATTAACAATAAGTGGATAAAACCATAAGTATATAAAAAAAAGATAAATTTTGATAACTTTATTATATACATGCCTTACTATACCTAAAAAGTAAGAAGTAATACCATAGTGCCTCGTGATCTCAATAGAACACATTTTTATTAAAAAAAGATTCAAAATAATTAAAAACCTTAAATTTTGATAAAATTATCAAGTGAATCAATACTAAAATTGGTACTCCACTATGAAATAATCAAATAAACATGGGAGATAAAAATGAGCTAAAACATTAGTGACCCTTACCACCCCATCCATCAGCCATGAGATTGTAAGAGTTCCTCAAATAGAGGCACAGAGGTATAAAAACATAAAATATTAATTTGAAAGAAAAAAACCATTCCACCAAAGGATTAATATTTTTGCCACATAAAATAATCACCACAAGGTTTCATAACAACATAACATAAAATAGGATCCCACCATATCTAAAAAACTTCCAAAAAGAGTATCCAAGAGTCTCATGTAATGATTCATTCATATATAATTCTATTAATGGGTGAGATGAAGATAAATATGCTATGTAAGTGCCAAGGTTTATTATTAAAAATAAAAATAATAACATTATGTTTTAGATAAAAAAAATTTATATTCTTTGGAAGAAAGAGAGAAGAAACTCAATAAGGGTATGGGAGAAAACCTCGATATATTATGCACACATTGATATAGATGGTTATAGATACTCCTCTTTGGCTCAGGAGGAATGACCTACAAATAAGAAATCACATGAAGAAATGGTGTATTAGTTAGATAGTAGGGTGGATTGCTTTTCATGCTAGATCTAAGAAGCATGAGCTCCCTTAGAGGCTATCAATCTATGTTTAAAAAAAATCAAGTTATGAAAATGAAAGATAAATTACTTACATAAATAATAGAAGGTACTAAAATCAAATACAATTAGTGCTTGATAAATGAATAGGTGAATTTGACTAATTATACCAATAAAAAGATTGATATTAATGTTAAATTAATTAGGGGTATTCTAGAAAATAGGGCGAGGTCTTGTGATCAAGAAGAGAGGAAAAAAGTTGGATTTGGTTGAGTTTTAATGGGTGAAAACAACTTGCTATTTACTTATCAAAAAGTGACCGTCAATGATTTGGGTGATCATCAGTGGTTAGGGTAACCATCAATAGTTGGGTAACTATTAGTGGTTATGGACATACTATCAATGGTCAAGGTGATCATTGGTAGTTATTGTGCTTTTGTTATGGTTTAAGAAACTGGTCTGATGAGGCTATAAAGATAAAGTAACTAGTTATTGAAAGTAGATACTTAGCTTGTTGGTTACTAACCTAAAGATGGTTGAGGAATCTATTGGTGGATCTTAAAGTGATCTTAGTAGAGTAATGATACTTGGTTGTTGGTTGATGGATGGCATCGCTTTGGATCTCTATCACACTTATTAGTTTTCTAGTTCATTAGAAGAAGACTTTCAAAATAAAGTACTGATGCCAGAGGCTCTTATTCTAGATGAGGATGATCCTAGATTGATTGATTGATTGATTAGTCCATTTTCACCTCCTCATCCTCTCTTTTTATATGAATGAAAGAGAGACAAAATAATAGGTTAACAAGAAGTTCAACAAGGAGTTTAAATTTATTTTTTTCTTGCATTGACTCACACATGAATTAGACAAGCTAAAAACAAAAAAATCAATTTAGTGTTGATTAGATTTGACTATTTAGGTGGTTAAAGGATTACCATCGATAGCTAGGCCTAACCCTTGGTAGTTAGGGTAAGTTAGTTTAGCTATTTAGCTAACTTGATTCAAGGTTTATGGTAAAAAGGTTACAAAAGAGTCCCTCTAAGGGGTCTTAAGGTGGTTTGGGGGTTAGTTTTAAATCTAGAACTATTGTGTGAAGTTTTATAGTGTCTACATTTTGTCCCTATTTGTTATTCAGGTCATATTAGTAAGATGTAAAACAAAAATAGATTATAAGTTGAAGGTTCAATTACCCTGATCATGGGAGGAGGATATGGATGTTGATGTAGGAGGAGATGGATATGGTAGTGTTAAAAGGATGCTAAGATTATGTTAGCTAATTATTTTTACTATTTCAAAACATCATTCTTACACTAGTAAGAGACATTGATTTGATTGACCACAAGTTAGAAGTCACCATATTTGTTGATCATTTTGACTCCCAAAGCTAATGAAGTTTGGAGGCCTATAACTAGGGCTTCATACTTAGCCATGTTGTTGGTAAATTTGAAATTTAGTCTGAAGGATAAAGGAAGAGGTTTACCATGAAGGGGAATAAGGATGATCCTCACTCCCACACCATGTTAACACTTTGATCCATTGAGTAACATGGTCACTTGATACGTGAAGTCTACCTAAGAGAGGGTTGCGATGAACTCATATGAAAACACAAGAGGAAGAGGTTGGTGGTATGATAATGGCATGTCATCTAATTATTCAGTAATGACCTACCCTTTAATTAGCTTTTGTTGAATAAACTCAAGGTCAAACTCAGCTAAAATCATGAGCCACTTAGCCATACGTTGGTTTTGATATGTCTTGGAGTGCATATACTTGAGAGGGTTAGTATTGGTTATGATATATGTCTTTAGGTTGTGAAGGTAGTGGTGAAGCTTGGTGGCCACAAATACCAAGGCAAGGCAATGTTTCTTTGTATGGGTATACTGAGTTTTATACTCTATAAGCATTTAACTAATGTAGTAAATGTCTTGTTCTTTATGTTGTTCATCCAAATGAGTTAGCATTGCCCCTAAGGAGTGGTCAGTAGTGGAGATATAAAGGTAAAAAGGTTGATCTTCCTAGGGAGGAATGAGGATAGGTGGAGATAAAAGGTACCTTTTAATCAAATCACAAGATTTTTTATAGTCATTGTTCTACTTAAAAGATATATCCTTCTTTAGAAGGTGATGGAAGGGTTATCATTAGTTTGAGAGTTGAGAGATAAAGTTATGAATGGATAGGAGTTTCCCTTGTAAGCTGTGAAATTTTTTGAGGTGGGTAGGAGGAGGAATGTCAAGGACTGCTTTGATTTTGGCTGGATCGATTTTGATTCCCTAAAAGGAGATGATAAATCTAAGGATATTTCCTGATAAGACCCCAAAAATACACATTTTGGGGTTAAGGTAGACATATTAATGGATGATTCACTCAAATATAATATTAAAAATGACCAAATGATGTTTAAGACATTTGGATTTTCTAATAAGGTCATAAACATAGTCTTCTATGATTTTATGAATAAGACCATGAAAGATTTAGATTGTAACACATTGGTAGGTTATACTAGCATTCTTCAGTCTAAAAGGCATGACCTTATAGCAAAAATTACCTCATGGGGTGATAAAACTATTTTTGTGTTGATCTTTAGGGGAAATTAGAATCATTTTTAACTTAAGATCCATCTGTAAGAGATGACATCTCATGGCTAGTTGTAAGATCAACTAGCTATTCAATGCTTGGTAGAGGAAATTCATCCTTTAGGCAAATAAGGTTAAGGTCATAAAAGTCCACACAAATGTGAAGCCCCCTATGTATTTGGTGATAGGTATGATGTTCAAGACCAATTGGGGATAGTTAATGGGTTGAATGAAATTGATGTATAGGAGATGTTGAAGCTCTTCTTTGATGAGAAGGGCTATGCAAGTGTGCATTAATCAAATTTGTTATCTAGTGGGCTTAGAATAATGTTTTTTGTGACTATGTTATGGGTATAAATGAAGGGGTTAACTCCTAACACGTCACTTTAAGACCAAATTATACTATATTGTGATTTGCAGGAAGGAGGGGAAGTCTTAAAGTTTCTCAAATTTTAGTGATTGGCTAATTTTAACAATGTTTAGGTTATTCAAAGTGCCTAAGTTGATATCCATGGTGGATTAATTTAACATGGTCAAAGTATTAAGAGGAAGATAATTGTGGATAGATGAATCTTCTACACCAAGATAGGTGAAAATCGAACCATCATCCTGACATCAAATGATATTAATAGTAGGAGAGTCATCTCTTATCATCTCAAGATGGGTCAAAGGAATGGTTATAGTTGCCCTATTATTTTGATAAGTCAAGGGTTTGAGGTTGATCATGTTGACGAAATAAAACGTTAAGAGGGATGACATCAAAATCCTTAGCTATTGATGGTGGAATGGACATTGAGGATGGCATTAAGAGGCAGGTTGGTTTATTGTTTATGTGCTATGAAATTGAGGCAATAATTTTTATGAGGTTTTTAGGTTTTAGTTGGAATCAACTCATGTAATTCATGTTCATACAGACCTAGACCAAATCCCTTATAACTACACCTATAAAGGTATGTCTGGGTAGAGTCTAGTTTATCTAGGTAGGATAAAATAAAGGTGAAAATTGAGGGGAAAATGAGGTGGTGGAAGTGTCAAGGGGTTTATCAAGTCCCCCAATCTATTTTGATAATTTAAGTGTCAATTAGGAAAAATGGTTCCAATATTAGAGTCATAATCAGGTTGTTGGTCAAGAATCCAATACCCTTGAGGAGTAGGAAAATCATCAAGGGTTAAAAGGCAATACTCCTCCAATGAAGATGTTGGAAGGTTGATTCTAAATGGTATGTTATGGGGATTTGGGTAGAAGGAATGAATGAAATATTGGAGACTTTAGTGGTAAAGGAATATGGAGCTTCATATTTTACCCATGAGGGTTTATTGTATAGGGGAAGGAAAATGTGGTTGGGTTGGTATGTCATGTTGCATGATGTAAAGGAATTAGGGTCAGCTTGTATAGTAACAATTGATATTTATGTTTAAATTTGATGTATCAATTTAGGGTTGATGACACACAACCCATAAAATAGATACAAGGGCATCCCAATAAAACGTTGTACTAAAACTCACCTTTTATTTAATAGAAAAGCTCAAGAAATGTGCAGGGTCCAAGGAAAATGTGAAGGATAATAGTTTTAAGGGTCATGGCCATGGTATCATTGAATTTTCAAAGCATTGTATAGGTTTCTAACATAATTTTATTGGGTAATTTGAGTTGGTTTTTTGCATGGAAAGAGATAATGTTGATACTAGCTACGCCATCAATTATAACTTGCTTGATGTAGGTTTTGTTGATGTATGAGGTAATGAAGAGGGGATGATCTAGATAATTTAGATGGATGGAAGGTATTTTTGAATCCTTTAAGGTAACAAGGTTGGAAATTGAAAGAGCTCTGATAAAACCTGCTAGAGGTTATGGGTCATTTGGTTGGATCTCTATGGATCACAAAGACTATCATTGCTTGGAAGTAATGGGGTAAGGTATTGATCAATTCATACAAACTCATCTTCACTGGTGTTTGGTGAGGCTATTTTATAAATACTCATTGGATTGATTTATAAGGATTAGATTGGAAGCGTCCCAATATGGATACCTTGGGTTTGGTTGAAGGTAAAGGTGTTTGGTATCAGCCAGGTGATTAGGTGGTGGAAGAGGGATATGTCCACAGAGTGGACACTTTTTATTTTCCCTTATCCTTTGGTTGGGATTGTGATCATGTGACCATATGGATGGTATATATTGGAGGAGGAATTAGGATAGAGGGCTACTTTAGTTCCTCTTCACTCTGAGGTGAGAATGGAGTGGTAGGTAAATCCTAGTTGATGGATCATGGTTCTTGGATCAGTGGTGGGCTCATGGGAGGTTCACCTAATAGTAATTGATCCTCGTGATATATCCAATGGCCTAGTACTTGGAGATATTTACAATTCTCAGTACCATTCCTAGGTGTTCTATGATATGAACATACTAATTTATCATTATACCAAGATGGTTTAGGAATGTGTGGGTCAAATGGTTTGATAGGTGGTAAGGTTAAGCAAGATGCTTGAAATATAATCTATAGGATGGTTGAGTAATATTCAAGAAATTATGGTAAGGACATGGAGGTTTTAGGTTTGGTAGTTGAGGTGGAAGCCCTTTTAAGAGTGAGCTTGGTGGTAGAGGTTTTGGGTAAATGAGCATTTTTGGTAGATAGTTTTGGTTTTGGTAGAGAGGTTGGTAGTTTGGGTTTAGAAGGTTTTTAGGTAGATGTTTGGGAGATAAGTGGTTTATTTATAGATGATTATGAGATATGAGGTATGTTCATAGGTGGTTCAATGAAAATGGGTGTCGATCAAATATGGAGTGATGGCGTAACCAAAAGTGGTGGTTGGGTTTTGATTGGGATGGTTGGTTTCCTAATTAAGATAGATGAATGAGGTCCTAAAATAGAGGGAAAAGTTGAGAGGGGAGGTATATTTTTGGTTTTTGTGATTTTATGTGGTTTTACCTTCTTTGTTAACTTATCTTGGGGTTTGTTTGATAGGTTTAGTGGGATCAAATCCAACTTTACCAATGGGTGAGTAATGTTATGAGTAGGAAATATTCCAAGGTTCTTGGTGGGTTTGGTTAGAATGTTAGAAGATGATTTGGTGACTTTGGGTGATTTTAGATCTGATGATGCTACTATAGTTTGATGGGTAGAGGTTTCTAATGGTTGGTTTGTGGTAATAGTGGATTTGATAGTGGAAAGGGTAGGTTTTTCTAATAAAGAAGGCTCTTGCTTAGTTATATAAGAGAGCCCAAGATGTTGCCAAAAGGTGGCTTGATCTAGGTTTGGATTAGATATGAATTCTAAGTTTTTAACCAGTTTGGAGAAATGTCTATAGACAAGTCTAAATCCCCTAGTAATGGATTCAAAGGATATACCCAAGGGTTGAGGGGGAGTAATGATTACCTCATCCTTTTTATTCTTAAAAGGTTTCATTATTTGGGAAGGTAACTCCTTGGTGGGAGGTGTAGGCAAAGTAGTTCCTTCCTTAGGAGTGATTTCTAAAGGAAGAGTAGATTGTTGTATGATTGAGAAAAAAAGGTAAAATGGAAATGGATGCCTCCTCTGGTGTGCATATTAAAGGAGATGTTAGTGAATCTACTACCTCAATAATTGGATTAGGAGGAAAGGTGATTTTGTCAATGGTTTCCTCAGTAATGAGTTTACCAAGAACCATATTGACAGTATGGGCCTCATTGGTATGAGAGGATTCTGATTTATTTATTTTATTGGTGGAAGAAGCATGGTTGGGAAATGGTTGTCTAAATATGTTAAGTGATTGGTTTGAGGTGCAATGGGGTTATCCAACACAAGATCCCCTTTGTCAATGAGATTTTGGATAATGTTCTTGAAGGTATTACATCTACTAATGTCATGTTTAATGACTCAGTGGAAGGTGCATAATTTGTTCTCCTTGTACCAACTGAGTATAGGATGAGAGGAATTAAATTGATATGAAGGTTTGATCATATGGAGTTGTATCATATTATATTTTATCAATTTCTCCAAGATCAAAGCATATGACTCCCCAAGTAGATTAAATTTCTTATAGGTGTTACGGTTTGGGTTCCTAGTGTTTTGATTGGAGGATTTAGTTGAGTTAGATTAGTTGACATTGGGCAGAGGGGTGGCCTTAAGAAAAACCACATTCATGGTTCCCTTATTTTTGGAGTTAGTGTTGGTTTAATTGTTTATTTTAGAGGAGGGGATCTCATTTGATTTAATGGTGGAATTCATGTTTCTTAATTTCAACTTCTCCTCATTAATGGCTCTATTCTCTAGTTTTTATGTCATGGTGAAAGCTTCATCAAAGGTCCTAAAGCTTTGAACCCATAAATTAGATGAAATGTGTTTGGTGCAATCTCAGGCAAAGAGTTCAATCAGCTCAGGTTGGGGTAGAGAAAAGAAGAGTTGATTTATCAAGCTTCTCTAATGGGTTACGAAGTTAGTAATTAATTCATCATGAAATTACTAAATGGAATAAAGATCAGTGATGGAGACTTTCTTAGAGATGTTTATGGAAAAGTGATCTAAGAAAATCTGAGCTAGTTGGACAAAGTAAAAGAGGGAATGATTGATAATAGCATTATACCAATGTAGTGTCAGACCTGATAGAGACATAAGGAAGGTATGGAGAAGGAGAGAATCATCATAGGCAATCATATAACATGAATGCTTAAATTATCTCAGATGTTGTTGAGGGTCCTCCTTAATCTTAAACTTTTAAAACTTTAGAAGTTCCCATTGAGGAGGATATGGTCAAATGGGGATGGATGGGTGAATTGGTTCATTATAATTTTAATAATATGGGAAAATATTATGATCTCTAGAAATAGATGACTACAAAGTAGTCATATTGTCCATTAACATTTTGACAAGATCAATTTGGGGTTATGTGCCCCAATAGTTGTAAGGTAGATTATGTTAGTTTTAGGTAGGTACAACATATGGGTAGCTTGTGGGGGGTTGAGAAGTTGCCACATATTGGCATGTAGACATGGGTGGTTGAGATGATGCCACATATGAATATGTGGATATAGTTGGTTGGGTAGATGGTAGACATACATACCATGATGGGTTAGGGACATAGCTTAGGTTTTGTGTAATGGGCACCTATTGTGAGATTGACATAGGTTGGGAAGGAGATATGGTTGGGTTATTAGATAGAGGGTAGGTGGTAACTTTGGTACTGATGGGTAGAAGGGTAGAAGGTATGGGAACCACCAAGCTCTTGAAAGGGGTGTTGGAAACTAGAGGAATGGTGTTGACACCAATATATGATAATCCTAAAGTAAGGAAAGTGTTAGATCTATAAGGTTAGGTTGCTCCTACATGACGAGGGTTGATAATGAAGGAAGAAGGTGCTTGGGTGTTGATTGGTTGAGTGGGTTGGTTTTGGATGGTGGTATCAATAGGGTTATTGGTAGAGGATGATGCCTAGGTGACTGAAGGTTGGGTGGAGATGATAGAAACAAAAGTGTTACCCATAAGGTGGGATGGCATACCATAGGGTGGGTAAATAGGTGGAATTAAAGTAGGGGTATGGTGAGATATGGTGTTAAGGTAATGATAGAGGGATATGGGGTTGTAAAGGTGGTAAAATTTGCATCACCTTGGGTAACCATTCGAGGGATACTAGGACTTATAAAAGGATGGAGAGAACTCTCTTCATATGATATTTATTCCATGGATGAGGCAGAAGAAGAATATGGATGATTAGGAGGTGGGTCCTAATTTGTTTGGTTTCTTAGTTGTTACCTAGTTAAAACCATAGAAGTAAGGAAATGAGGAAGATGGAAGCAATCTTACAACTCAAACAAAGAGAAAACAAGAAAATAAAACACACACTAAAGCACATTAAATCTTAGGGTTCTCTTTAGTCTCTCTTTTGGCTTATGCCTTAAGTTTTAATAATTATGTGATTCAAATTGGCTTGTAGAGCAGGTACTAGAAAAAATTCTAAGGTTGGTTCTAGGTTGTGTTTAAGCTCTTAAAGGAATCTATGTTGGAATCAATATGTGGCTTGATATTGAGGCCTACCCCCTCACTTCACACACCACATTGATAGGGGTGTTAGGTGCTTATCCACGATATATCGATTGTGTAATGTCCCCATTTTAAGTGGTTGGCTTACTCAATTTCTAGCACACTTACTCTTTGTATCAAGTTAATAGGATGTAATGGAGGCTAGTTTTCATGATTGGATTTGATGCTCCTTGCTGAGAGCTTTCCAGTAAGCTATCATTTGCACCATTCAGAGTCCGGTTTCTAGTTTTTTTGTGGGCCTGAAGTGATGCAAAATGGTAACATTTAAACCCACTAAAAGTCATTGAGTGTCACTTAAAACGTTTACTTTATGAGGGACTATTGCACATCCTTTATCCCACATTGCTCAAGAGAGTTGAGTCACCCCTTGGAGAAAGGATAAAGGGAAGTGCTTGTGGTTTTTTGGGGTATGTTAGATAAGAAGAAAGAATTGTTGAATGTGCAACTTATTTAGGCATTTGAAAACATCCTTCTCATCTATAGCACTCTAGACATCAATCCTTGGGATTGGTCTTTAGAGTTTGTGCTCTCAGCCACTATAGTAGCCATGCCACTATAACAGTTATGCCACTATAGCAGCCATACCATTGTAGTAGCTATACCACTGTAGCAGCACATCACTATAGCAACTCTATTACTATAGCATCTGTATACAGCCAGGTGAGTCCATAGTTTTCTACAGAGTCTATAGTTCTGCCTGTAGAGTCCATAGTTTCCTACCTGTAGAGTCCATAGATATCTACCTACAGAGTCTATAGTATTCTGCAGAGTCTATAGTTTTGCCTGTAGAGTCCATAGTTTCTTGCTTGCAGAGTCCATAGATATCTACCTGTAGAGTCTATAGTTTTCTATAGAGTCCATAGTTTCCTACCTATAGAGTTTGTAGATTTCTACCTGCAGAGTCTGTAGTTTTTTTTAGAGTCTGTAGTTTTTGCCTATAGAGTCCATAGTTTGTTGCCTGCAGAGTCCATAGTTTTCTACCTATAGAGTCTATAGTTTTCAGCCTGTAGAGTCTATAGTTTTATGCCTGTAAAGTCCATAGTTTTCTGCCTACAGAGTCCATAGTTTTTAGCCTACCAAGTCCATAGTTTTTAGCTTGTAGAGTTCATAGATCTCAGCTCTTGTAGAGTCCATAGATTTGGCTGTAGAGTCCGTAGAAGGTCCTACAAAGTCCATAGATTTGGCGGTAGAGTCTGTAGAAGTGGCCTGCATAGTTCGTAGATCCAGTCTACAGAGTCCATAGAAAACCCAGCCTGTAGAGTTCATAGTTCTATGGGTCAGAGAACAAATGAAGCACCTTCAACACTTGCTAGGATATCCACTTGAAATAATGTTCATACGATCACTAGGGAATTTAGTGGGCCACCACGTGACCAGCATTATACTCATTTATTCATTTGGAAATTAATACAAATATAGTGTGTTGGCTATTTCAACTGTGTGTATCTATGCTTTCCATTCTATATTTATGTTACATGCATTAGTCCTTGTAAAACACAAAAAAAAAACAATACCAATAAATCTACTAGAGTCCTAAGAGTCCTTGCTGGGTTAATTTTGGGTGCAAATCAGGGTGCCCATTATAGTGGTATCAGAGCTTATTATTCTTTCCATCCTATGAGGTTTCATGCATCCCACACATCAATATTTCTTGAGGAGAAATCAGACAAACCCAGACTTACATGTTTTTTCAGAAATTGAGGAAGAGGGTGAGTCCTTTTCAGCACCAGCCATGGGTGACCAAGATGGGGAAGGGGGAAAACCCAACACTAGGATGATGCTCAGTGATCTTGTCAGGTGGCAAAGGGAGCTATAGACCATATTTTAGTAGATGGCTCTAGCAATTACACAACACTTGACTAGAGCAGATTAGGGCAATAATGCCAACTAGGGTAATGATGTTAACTAGGTAGGTGGACTGGGTAATGGAGGTAATGGAGATGCATCAATTAATAGAGGAGCCCAGACATACACTAGAGTAGGTTCTTCTACAAGGCCACTCATGCCTTAATTCCCTCCAAGATAGAATGACTGGGATAACATTGGTCCTACACAGTAGGATATACAGGACCAAATACTAGAGGATTGGAGAAATGTTGGACCAAATTTCCAGGGTGAAATGTCCTTTAGGGAGTATATGGATGTTAGATTCAAGCATATGCTCATGAGAGGGAATAGGAAACAAAATTATGAGATGAGGAAAAAGTTGGGAAAGTTGTCCATTCAATACTATGACGGTATAGGAAAGACTTCAATGCAAACATGAGTCAAGAAATTAGACACTTATTTTCAGCTTAATCCCATGCCTAAGGAGGATGTGATTAAGTATGCCACATTTCACTTGGATGGAAGTTCCCATGAGTGGTGGCATCATGGTATGGTCACACTTGGCCATAACTAGATAGATACTTATGCAGAGTGCACCAAGAGACTCATTGATAGATTTGATACTAAGGACCCAAAATTGTATTTCAAGGAGCTAGCTCAACTTAAATAGTGGGGTTCTATGGAGGCCTATATCACTAACTTACAAAAGCTAGTAGTATTGGTAACATATCTATTAGAAAGGAGAGTGGTTGTTCTTTTCATGGATGGGCTTTCTGATCCCTTGTGAGGAGGGGTGAAGGGACATAACCCCTCTTTACTACAAGAGGCTATTAAGAAAATAAGAGACCTAGCATCTTCTTCTTACAGGAGTAAACTTCACTCTAAGGACTCTCATTTTAAGAAGGATAAGGAAAGGAAGACATTTTAAAAGGACCCTCAGTGGCCTAAGGGGGAAACTAAAGGATTAGATAGTGATACCCTCAACAAACTCAGGAAGAAAAAACTATGTTTTCATTACAGGGAGCCATGGAACCCTTCCCATGAATGTCCGCTTAAAGTGAAGGCTAAGCCCATGGAGTATTTCTCAGTATATGAATCACCTTTTGAAGACAAGGGGCAATATTCAAATTCAAAATATAGCTAGGGTGATAGCACTGCTAAGGAGAGTTTGGATGATGAGAAGTCTTTTGCTTAGCTGGCAAGCATCCAGAAGGCCATGACCTTTAAGGTAAGAGGGCTGATTCAGGGGCAGCATGTGGTTTCCTTGATCGATATAGGGGTGATGCATAATTTCATCAATGTAAAACTAGTGGCCAAGAGGGGTCTTTAGACTGAAGAGCATGTAGGGTTCAGAGTCATGGTGGCTAATGGCCAGAAGTTATTATGCACCTAGAAGATTTCAAAACTTTACATTAGATTGGGAGGAGATTATGAGTTAGAGGATGATTTCTATGTAGTCGATATGGGAAATTATGATGTCATCTTAGGAATGATGTGGATGGCTTCTCTGGTAGAGTTCACCTTCAACTTGGCTAAACTAGAGATGAGGTTTCAGCATCAGGGTAGGAAGGTGGTGCTCTAAGGGTTACCTAATGGGGGGCTTAGGGTGGTATCCTTAAAAAGGATGGAACGATTGTTTAGACATGATAATATTGAGTGGGAAGCTAAATGTTTGATCATGCCTGCACCTCTAGAGTAGCTAGTAAAGAGCTATCACCTAGATGTACAGGAGATCATTGCTAGGCATGATAAGGTGTTTGGTAGCATTTCACATGGGGTTCATCTCAAGAAGGGTATAGAGCATGTTGTCAAGTTAAAGGAAGGGGCTAAACTAGCCATCATCACCCCCTACCACCATATTAAAAATCACAAGGATGAAATAGAGAAGTCAATAAAGGAGCTATTGGAGATGGGGCATATTAGGCCCAACAAAAGTCCCTTTACTTCAGCGGTTGTTTTGGTGAAGAAGAAGGATGGGACAATGTGTATGTGCATTAATTATAGAGCTCTCAATAAGAAGACAATTAAGAATAGGTACCCCATCCCTAGGATTGATGAGCTAATTGATGAGCTACATGGAGCATGATATTTCTCTAAGATAGACTTATGTTTAGGATACCATCAGATTAGGATGCGAGTGGAGGACATAGAAAAAATTGCTTTCTGGTGTCACTATGGGCACTTTGAGTTTTTGGTTATGCCATTTGGGTTGACCAATGTTCCAACTACCTTTCATAGTTGTATGAATCAGGTGTTTAGAGGGTAGCTCTAAAGATTTGTATTGATATTATTTGATGACATCTTGGTATTCAGTAGGACATGGGATGAGCACCTACATCAATTAGAGGAGGTGCTGGTCATCTTAGAGAAGGAGTCACTGTATGCCAAGGAATCAAAGTGCAAGTTTGGCATGACCAAGTTGCTCTACCTTAGCCATATTATTAGTGCTGAAGGAGTTTGGGTGGATCTAAAAAAGATCAAGGCAGTTATTGATTGGCCCACTCCAACCAGCCTTACACAACTCAAAGGATTTTTTGGAGTATGTGGATTTTATAAGAGATTTGTGAAGGGCTTTTCACAAACTACAACACCATTAACATACCTCACCAAGAAGGGTGATTTTGTATGGACAAAAGTAGCACAACAATGTTTTGAACATTTCAAGCGGGTGATGTCTTCATGTCTAGTTCTAGCTCTACCCAACTTCATGAAGCCTTTTGAGCTCCATTGTGACACATTAAGTGATGGAATTGGAACAATATTGATGTAAGAGAAGCACCACATTGATTTTGAAATTAGGAAGCTCTGAGGGGTGGAGAGGAGCTATTCTATTTATGATCGAGAGATGTTAGCCATCATGCATGCCTTGGCCAAATTCTGATCCTACTTGGTTGGAGGGAAGTTTGTGATCAAGACAGATCACAACAGCATCAAGTATTTCATGGGTCAGTGAGACTTAAATGACAAGCAGCAAAAGTGGGTCACTAAATTATAGGCTTATGACTTTGACATTGAGTTTTTCAAAGGAAAGAAGAATGTAGTAGCTTATGCTTTATCTAGGAGACCTCAAATTTGTGCTCTTGCAGAAATTTTAGGAGATTGGTAGGCTAAGATTATAGCAAAATATGCTAGAGATGCTTGGGCATCGGGACTGGTTTTAGGCACTATACAGGATGATCACTATGAGGTGATATATGTCAAGATCTTAACAAGAACAATTGATTACTGTTGTGCAAGCAACTAAACATGGAATTAATCAGAAGTAATAAGTAACTAGAAACTAGAATCAGCAAAGAACAAGAGATACCAGAAACAATGAAAACTTGTATTAAACTCTTCCAAAAGGAAATACAATTGAAGAAGTATCTCTTTCTTCCACACCTCTCAAATGTACAGATCTCTTTCCCTCAAGAGTTCTCTCTCACAAACACAATTTAGCTACTTGAATTGATTTCTACATCATACAAGCTATGAAGATCTATCCCTATTATATAGAATTAGGGATCATGAGCTATGCATTCTCAACCATCAGATATACCTCCTAATCAAAGGTTCAAAATAGTCTTGCCAAAAATAAAAATGTAGACTTACAACTAACAGCTAAACTAATCATGTAAACATTTTGTTTATCCATGAAAATAGACTTGTTAGATGCACAAGTGATCAACATCAGTCCCTATCAGTCTGCACATGACCGATGTCGGCCAATCCATAATCGACATCGCTAGCCTCCAATCGATCCCTAACTGACATCGACGACTGTGTAAATACAACCTTGAATTCACTCATTGGTGAAGCTTTTAGCTCCACACCTTAACAATCTCCAACTTGGAGATAAATAGCTGCACCTGTACCTATACAACAACATCTTCTAGCTTCTCCTCCATCTTGAAGCTTAATTTTGAAGAACAACAAAATTTGAATGAAGATTCAACTTCTCCTTTGTTACTAGCTTTGTTAACATATCAACAGGGTTCTTATTTGTATGGATCTTTTCCAGCTTCAGCTGACCATCCTCCAATACCTGTCTAATGAAGTGGTACCTAAGTTGTATATGTTTGGTTCTTGAATGAAAGGCTGAATTCTTTGCTAAATGAATTACACTTTGACTGTCACTGTATAATCTGTAACTCTCTTTCTCCTTTCCCAACTCTTCCATGAACCATGTCATCCATATCATCTCCTTACTAGCCTCTATGACTGTAATGTATTCTACCTCTATAGTAGACAAGGCAACAACCTTCTGTAACTTTGAAATCTAGCGAACTGCCATTCCACCAATAGTGAAAACATAACCTATGGTGCTTTTCCTACCATCTAAGTCACCTACCATATCTGCATCTACATATCCATTTAGAGAAGTATTTGACCCTCCATAGCAAAAATGCCTACTACTATCCCTCTCAAATATCTGAGAATCCACTGAACTACTTTCTAGTGCTCCTTCCATGGATTGGCCATAAACTTACTGACAACTCCCACTACTTGGGCAATATCAGGCCTAGTACATACCATTGCATACATTAAGCTCCCAACTGTGGAAGCATATGGAACTCTACTCATGTACTCTACCTCATCATGTGAATTAGGACACTGATCTTTGCTCAACTTGAAGTGTCCAGCCATAGGTGTACTCAATGGTTTTGCATCCTGCATATTGAACCTCTCCAACACCTTGTTCACATAATCCTCTTGAGACAAAATCAACCTTTGATTTTTCCTGTCTCTCTTAATACTCATGCCAAGGATTTTCTTTGCTGCTCCCAAATCCTTCATGGAAAATGTGTGAGCTAATTTTACCTTAAGCTCAAAAATGTCCTACATGTGTGAACCTGCAACGAACATATCATCTACATATAGCAACAGGATAATATATCTACCATTATCCAATCTCTTAAAATAAACACAATGGTCAGATTGACATCTAATGAAACCATGCTTAGTCATAAACCTGTCAAATCTCAAATACCATTGTCTAGGAGCTTGCTTAAGACCATATAAGCTTTTGTTCAACCTGCACACAAGCTTCTCCTTACCTTTGACATCAAAACCTTCCGACTGCTCCATATATATTTCTTCATCCAAATCTCCATGAAGAAACACTGTCTTAACATCAAGCTGCTCAAGATGCCAATCCTCAATAGCAACTAAATACAATACAGTCCAAAAAGAAGTCATTTTTACTACAAGAGAAAAAATTTCACCAAAATCAATACCTAGTTTCTGTGTAAATCCCTTTACTACCAACCTGGCCTTATGTCTCATCTGTCCATTCTCACCTTCCTTTAACCTGTAAACCCATTTTTTTTAGTGCTCTCTTTCCAGCTGGCAACTCAACCAAATCCCATATTTGGTTCTCTTTCAAGGAATAAATTTCCTCTTTCATGCCAAGCTCCCACTATTTTTGGGTTTCTACCTGCATTGCTTCATCAAAACTCTCTGGTTCTCCACTATCAGTGAGCAATAAGTAAAATAATGAAGGGGAATATCAAATTGGAGGTTTACTTACCCTTTTTAACCTCCTCTTAGGCATTTAAGACTCATTCATTGCTTGTTATCCACCCAAATTCTCTGTCAGTGACCGATCTCAGTCATCTCCAAGCTTGTACCTAATCGACGTCAGTTCCACCAAACCGATGTCAGTTCCTATCTAACCGATGTCGGTCACTGTCTGGCTGACATCGGTTCTTGTATGATCAACGTCGGCTCCTACCTGACCGATGTCGGTGTCTATGTTTTCCTGAGTGTGAAAATTCTTTCCCACGAGATCATTTTGGATCATCACCTCATCCAATTCAACATTGCTCTGCTCAAAATTATTTAGCTTCTTGAGCTGATCACTGTACATCACCTTCTCAATGAAAACAACATCATGACTTCTAATTATTTTGTTAGTTCCTAGATTCCATAACCAAAATCCAAAATCTCCAGAGCCATAACCAATAAAAGTGCACCTCATAGACTTAGCATCTAGCTTCTTTCTATTTTCCTTATCAACGTGCACAAAAGCTTTAGAACCAAAAACTCTGAGAAATGAAAGATCTACCTTTTTACTTATCCAAGCCTCTTCTAGAATTCCACCATCCAGAGCAGTAGAGGGTCCTCTATTAATCAGTTAAACCACAGTATCTATAGCATATGCCCAAAACTATAAGGGCAAACCAGCATGCAACCTCATACTTCGTGCACACTCCAAAATTATTCTATTCATCCTTTCAGCAACTCCATTTTGCTGATGTGTCCTTGGAACCATCTTTTGCCTGTGTATTCCATTCATTTAATAGTACCTGTTAAACTTATATCTATTGTACTCACCACCATTGTCAGATCTAAGACACTTTAATCTCAAACCTATTTCATTCTCAACCAAAGCTTTCCATTTCATAAATGTGTTAAAAACATTAGATTTCTTCCTTATGCAATAAACCCATACCTTTCTTGTAGCATCATCAATGAAAGAAACATAATATTGTGATCCTCCAATAGAAGCTACTTGACCTGGTCCCCACACGTCTGTGTGAACAAGCTCTAACTTGTGCTTCTTCTTTGTTGACCTAGTTTTGAGAAATATCACTCTCTTCTATTTCCCAAAAATACAATGCTCATAGAAATCTAGATCTATGCTTTTCAAATTTGAAAGCTTACCTTTTGACTTAAGAAATTTCATTCCCTACTCACTCATGTGGCTAAGCCTACAGTGCCACAACTTTGCATCTACATCTGAAGTAGATAATACAGAAGGAGAATAATCAGTAATACAACTACATAAATAGAGAGTACCTACTCTCTTACCTCTGGTTAATACAAGTGCACCCTTGGTAACCTTCCAAGATTCAGCTGTGAGAGTTACTGTGCAACCCTCATCCCCTAACTTTCTTGCAAAAATTAGATTCCTCTTCAGGATGGGTACATGCATGACATCTTTCAACACCCATGTGTTGCCATTCTACAATTGTAGCTGCACTTTTCCTTTGCCAACAATTTTACAAGGCTCATCATCCCCTAAATAGACTTTTCCAAAATCTCCCTAGACATAATCATTGAAAAAATCTCTATTTGGGGTAGCATGGAAAGAAGCACCAGAATCTACAACCCAAGATTCTAATCTATTATCCAAAGAAAGTGTAAAAGCATTTTGTACAACAATACCTGCAACTTTTACTTCTTCATTACCTCCATGCTGATTTTCTTCTCTAAACTTCAACCAACAATCTTTCTTTGCATGCCCTTTCTTTCCACAATTCCAGCAAGTTATCTTTCTTTTTCCATTTCTGGATTTGGATCTATTGCTCATCTTTGACTTAGACCTTGATCTCCCTTGCTTGCGCCTCTCTTTTTGCCTTCCCCTGCTTTCAATACTTAAAGCATTACCTAATGTCTCCTTTGTGCTTTTCCTACAAATTTCTTCATTCAAGATTACACTAACAACATCATCTACTTTCAAGATATTTGTAGCAGTGCAGTATTACTAACTGCCATTACCAAACTATGCCAACTTTCTAGTAAAGAGCATAAAATTAAGAGAGCTATAATTTCATCATCAAACACTATTTTGACTGAATTTAACTGATTTACTATTGCATGGAAATCATTAAGATGACTAGATACAAATCCACCTTCCTGCATATGCAAATTAAATAATTGCTTCATAATATATACCTTATTTGAAGCTGAGGGCTTTTCATATAAATTTGCTAAAGTATCCATTAACTCTACCATTGTCTTTGCCTATGACAAGTTAGAAATCACAGAAGATGCTAGGCTCAACCTTATAGATCCCAGAGCCTTTCTATCAAGAACATTCCATTCTTCATCTTCCATATCTGTGGGCTTGCTTGAAACTCTAGCCAACGATAAGTATAGATCTTTCTAATATAGATACTCTTCTATCTGCATCCTCCATAATTGATAGTTCTTGCCATTGAACTTCTCCATTCTTAGTTTACTTTATTCTCCCATTGCTTTACTCCCACTCAAATAGAAACCCCTGTGAGTGACCTATAATCAATGCACACTAAATAGATCTAAACCACTTGTTAGTGAACCTGAGCTCTGACACCACTTGTCAGGATCTTAACAAGAACAATTGATTACTGTTGTGCAAGTAACTAAACACAGAATTAATCAAAAGTAATAAGTAACTAGAAACTAGAATCAGCAAAGAACAAGAGATACAAGAAACAATGAAAACTTGTATTAAACTCTTCCAGAAGGAAATACAATTGAATAAATCTCTCTTTCTTCCACATCTCTCAGATGTACAGATCTCTTTCCCTCAAGAGTTCTCTCTCACAAACACAATTCAGCTACTTGAATTGATTTCTACATCATATAAGCTATGAAGATCTATCCCTATTATATAGAATTAGGGATCATGAGCTATGCATTCTCAACCATCAAATATACCTCCTAATCAAAGGTTTAAAATAGTCTTATTGAAAATAAAAATGCAGACTTACAACTAACAGCTAAACTAATCATGCAAACATTCTGTTTATCCACAAAAATAGACTTTTTGGACACACAGGTGACCGATTTTGGTCCCTGTCAGTTTGCACATGACCGACGTCGGCCAATCCATAACTGACGTCAGCAGCCTCCAGTCGATCCTTGATTGATGTCAGTGATTGTGTAAATACAACAACCTTACATTCACTCATTGGTGAAGCTTTTAGCTCCACACCTTAACAATATATGGGTTAATTAGGTTTTAGGATAGGATTTATTTAATTCCATCATCACCCTTAAGAGAGATGATACTGAGGGCATTTCATGATGCACCCACGTCTAGACATTTGAGGGCTTTCAAAACCTATAGATAGATTTGAGAGTGGTTCTCATGGAGAAGGCTCAAGGATGATGTTCAGAGGTATGCCAGGGAGTGTGCAATTTTTCAACAAAATAAGGAAGAGCACACATTTCCTGTTGGTTTACTACAGCCCTTACCCATTCCAGACTAGAAGTGGGAGAGCATTTCTATGGACTTCATCACTGGCCTACCCTGAGTGCAGGGAAGAGTTGCATTTATGTGGTGGTAGATAGATTGATAAAGTTTTCTCAGTTCTTTACTATCCCCTCTACATATACAGTAGCTCAGGTGGTAGATGTGTTCTTTAGAGAGGTTTTCAGGCTGCATGGGTTATTGAGATTTATTGTTAGTGACAAGGATAGTAAGTTTATGAGTGATTTTTGGTAGGAGTTGTTTAGGCTGTGTAGTACAGACCTTACACCTAGTATGAGCTACCATCCCCAAACAGATGGGTAGACGAAGATAGTAAATAAATGGGTGGAAGGTTATTTGTGAAACTATGTGACTACACAACAGAGAGCCTGGGTTAAGTGGTTATACATGAGGGAGTATTGTTACAATACCGCACATCACATGGCCATCAAGATGACTCCATTTATGGCATTGTATGGGTATGAAGCTCCAAGCTTCATGGATATGGCCTTGGGGCACAATAGAGTGCCCAAAGCTAAAGATCTTTTGAAGGATAGTCAGGATATCTTGAGAGTGCTCAAAGAGAATATATGGTAGGCTCAAAATTAGTAGAATTTGTATACTGATCAACATAGGGTAGAGCATAGTTTTGATATAGGGGACATGGTGTATTTGAGGATACAACCATATAGGCAATCATCACTCAACAAGAGTAGAGTAGAGAAGCTTAAGCCTAGATTTTATGGTCCCTATAGGGTGATTCGAAGAGTGGGTGAAGTCACCTATGAACTTGAGCTTCCAAAGGGCATTCAAGTGCATAATGTATTTCATGTACCTAGGCTTAAGAGGGCCATTGGTCAGGGTGTAGTGCCTACTACAGATTTACCCCCTTTTGATGAGGAAGGGAGGCTTGTGTTAGAACCTAAGGCTATTCTAGACACTAGAGAGAGGAAACTCAAAAACAAGATAGTGAAGGAGTATTTGGTCAGATGGAAAGACCTACTGGAGGAGGATGCTACATGGGAGAGTGATCAAGTTATTCAGCAGGCTGGGCTGAGATTACTTGAGGACAAGCAATTTCAAGGGAGATAGATTGTAATGTCCCCATTTTAAGCAGTTGGATTACTCAATTTCTAGCACACTTACTCTTTGTAGCAAGTTAATAAGATGCAATGGAGGCCAATTTTGATGATTGGATTTGTGATCCTTGTTGAGAGCTTTTTGGCAAGCTATCATTTGCACCATTCAGAGTCTAGTTGCTAGTTTTGTTGTGGGCTTGAAGTGCTATAAAAAGGTAACATTTAACCCAGCTGAAAGTCATTGAGTGTCACTTAAAACAGTTACTTTATGAAGGACTATTGTACATCCTTTATCCCACATTACTCAAGAGAGTTGAGTCACCCCTTAGAGAAAGGACAAAGGGAAGTGCTTGTGGTTTTTTGGGGCATGTTAGATAAGAAGAAAGAATTGTTGCACTTGCATCTTATTTAGGCATTTGAGAACATCCTTCTCATCTGTAGCACTCTAGACATCAATCCTTGGGATTGGTCTTTGGAGTTTGTGCTCTTAGCCACTGTAGTAGTTGTGCCACTATAGCAGCTATGCCACTGTAGTAGTTGTACCATTGTAGTAGTCATACCACTATAGTAGCACATCACTGTAGTAGCTCCATTATTGTAACATCTATATATAGACAGGTGAGTCCATAGTTTTTTGCAGAGTCTGTAGTTCTGCCTATAGAGTCCATAGTTTCCTACCTGTAGAGTTCGTAGATATCTACCTATAGAGTCCATAGTTTTTTGTAGACTCTATAGTTTTGCTTGTAGAGTCCGTAGTTTCTTTCCTGTAGAGTTTGTAGATATCTACCTATAGAGTCCATAGTTTTTTGCAGAGTCCATAGTTTCCTTCCTGTAGAGTCCGTAGTTTCTACCTATAGAGTCTATAGTTTCCTGCCTATAGAGTCCATAGTTTTCTACCTGCAGACTCCATAGTTTTCTACCTATAGAGTCTGTAGTTTTCAATGTGTAGAGTCTATAGTTTTTTGCCTATAGAGGCCATAGTTTTATGCCTATAGAGTCCATAGTTTTTAGCCTACTGAGTCCATAGTTTTTTAGCCTATAGAGTTCACAGATCTCAATTCTTGTAGAGTTCATAGATTTGGTTGTAGAGTCTGTAGAAGCTCCTATAGAGTCCGTATATTTGGCTATAGAGTCCATAGAAGTGGCCTGCAAAGTTTGTAGATCTAGTCTGCAGAGTCCGTAGAAAACCCAACCTATATAGTTCATAGTTATATGGGTCAGAGAACAAATGAATCACCTTTGGCACTTGCAAGGATATCCGCTTGAAATAATGTTCATATGATCACTGGGGAATTCAGTAGGCCACCACGTGACTGGCATTATACTTGTTTACTCATTTTGAAATTAATACAAATACAGTGTGTTGGCTATTTTAGCTGTGTATCTATGCTTGCCATTTTATATTTATGTTACATGCATTAGTCTTTGTAAAAAAAAAACAACAATACCAATAAATCTATCGGAGTCCTAAGAGTCCCTGTTGGGTTAACTTTGGGTGCAAAGTGGGGTGCCCATTACAGATTTCTAGAGATTATACTCAACTAGAGAGTTGAGTTAGTTCTCCCCTTTATGATGAAATACAAGTAGGATGGTCAATAAAGGTGACTGCTAGGTGATGAAATCCTAGTCAGGCCTTATGTCAATGCTTGATTAAGTTTAAGTGGTTTGGTCTTGTGTGTGTGATTAGAGTGAGACTACATTTGATTCACTTAATTAATTAAACTATGTGAACTAGAATAAGCAAGCAAATAATGGATGCAATCAATTTTAAGCCCAAAATGGAAATTTGATTTGATTTTATGAAAAAAATGATAAGTAATTAGATGTAACTATGAACCCAAAAAAAGACTCAAATATCCCACCGAGTGTGCCAAAATGTTTCAAAGAATTTTTTATTATATTATTTAGAAGAAAGAGAGAAGAAACTCAAGAAGGGTATGGTAGAAAATTCTAATATGTTGTACATGCATTGATCCAGATGGTTGTAAATACTCATATTTGACTCAAGAGGAATGACCTATAGATAATAAATCACTCAAAGAAATGGTTGATTAGTTAGATAGTACGGTGGATTTAATTGCAAGCTAGATACAAGAAGCACAAGCCTCCTTAGAGGCTATTAATCCATGATTTTAAATAATCAAGTTTTGAAAATGAAAGATAAATTACTTTCATAAATAAAAGAAGGTACTAAAATTAAATAAAAGAAGTGATTGATAAATAAATAGGTGAATTTGACTAATTATAGCAATAAATAGATTGATATTAATTCCAAATGAATCAGGTGTGGTCCAAAAAATTGGGTGAGGTTCTGTGATCAAGCAAAGAGGAAAAAAGCTGGATTTGGTTGACATTTGGTGGGTGAAAATAGCTTAGTATTTATTTATCACACAATGATCATCAGTGGTTGGGTTGACCATCAATGGTTAGGGTGACCATCAATAGTTGGGCAACCATCGGTGGTTATGGATAGATTGTTGATGGTTAGGGTGACCATTGACAATTATTGTGATTTTATTCTAGTTTAATAAATTGGTTTGATGAGGCTTGAGAATTGAATTATAGAAAGTGGGTTTAGGCTAGGTTGGTTACAAAATAGAAATAAAGTAAGTAGTTACTAAAACTAGGTACTTAGGTTATTATTTGTTGACCTAAAGATTGTTGAGGAATCTATTGGTAGATATCAAAGTGATCTTAGTAGAGTAATGATACTTGGTTTTTGGCCAATAGATGGTATTACTTTGGATTTCAATCACACTTATTGGTTCGCTAGAAGATGACCTATAAAAGGAAGTATTGGTACAAGAGGCTCTGATTTTGGATGTAAATGATCCTAGATTGATTGATTGATTATGGATCGATCCATTTTCACCTCCTCCTCCTTTGTTTTTATAGGAAGGGAAGAGAGGTGAAAAGGTAGGTTAAAAAGAGGTTCAATAAGGAGTTTAAATTTAGCTTTTCCATGTATCAGCTCACACATGAATTAGACAAGATATATATACAAAAATAATCTAGAGTTGACTGGAGTTGATTATTTAGGCAATTAAAGGATGAATATCAAGGGTTAGGCCTAACCATTGGTGGTTAGGGTGACCATCAATGGTTGAGGGTAAGGTTAAGTTTATTCAAGGTTAGTTAGGGTAAGTTAGTTAGTTTAGCTAGTAAACTAACTTGACTCAAGGTTTACAATTGAAAGGTTATGGAAGAGTCCATAAGGGGGCATGAGGTGGTTTAGGGGTTAGTTTGACATATAGAACCATCATGTATGGTTTTATAGTGTCTACACACTGGTAAAATTACTCATAACTCTTCTTACATTACTATGTTAAGGGAAAAAAACCTTAATTAAATACCCAATGGATGATTAGGAGAACCAAAAAGGGGGAATAGGGTTCATGCAAAACCATAGGGTTTTTTAGTATTTCCATTATGTGTTACCTAATGATTACCCTCCATTATGAATCATAAACATACCTTTTGAGTAAAAAAGTAAAATAAAATGAGGAACAACAAAGTAAGATTATACTCACTGATAAAAAAGATAGACTAGATACAAATATGATAGCCTTTTCCTCAAGCTTCCTCTTGTCTTCTTCTTTTCTTCCAAAATATTTATGTTTATTTACTTCTCTATGTGTTTTTGGAAAACCTCCGAAATCCCATTTTAAATATAAAAAAATTTCTCACAATGTAGTTATTATGGCTAGGACATCATGGATGAAAAAAATGGAAACATCATAATGCCATGGTAGAAAGGTCTATGTATCATGTAACTTAAATTCCTCTACATTATTTATTCTCTTCATTTCTCTTTTCTCTAATTCCATCATCCCCAACTAAGTTGAGGTTAGCACCTCGACCTAACTTATTATTTATTAATCCATAAAAAAGATTTTAAGTAATTACCTTGACATAATCCAAGGTATCTATTAAATAATAATCATTCTTTTATGTGGCCTTAGTCAAGGATCTAAATCAAGAAATGGTTTAGCAATGCTACTTTATAATTCAAAGTTTAAGTATAGTGATGCCCAAAACCAAACACCCTAGGTATTGTGTTATTTTTTCATAATCATCAAAAATATACTACATGATGGAAGGTTGAGGTGTAAACTAAATTGAGCTAGTTAGTAGAGATGCAATTGAGATAAGTAACTATATCATCCAATTAAAAATATGGATATTAAAATTATATCAAGTATCTTGATGTATTTTAATGAATAAGATGTTGAGAAATAGATAGTATCAAACAGTTTAATATAGTTTGGTAGGAAAATTGGAAGAAATGCCTTAAGTGAATTGTATCAAGTTGTTTGATATAATCATGTAGAAACGTGATGAGATATAAGATATATTGAGTTGTCTAATGTATTTTGATCTAGGAGGATTAAAAGTAATAGGAAATAATTTATTTTCATCAATTTGATGTAATTTATAAGATACACGTATAGAAAAATAGAGTAAAATGAAATATATTGAGTTGTTCAATACAATCACATAAATAAAGAAATGGGATATAGAAATATAAACTTTATCAAGCTATTTGATGCAATCAGGGATGTAAACACATGATTCTATATTGATTTGGTTATTTTAGTTTGTACACATAGTTAATTATATCGATGCTAGCTGATATAGTTACAACACAAAATATAATGATATCGATGTTAGCCGGTACATTCTAAGAAAAAATACAATAACAAGAAACAATTTAAAATATAATTATTTTTTGAACTATGTTTCTAAAAATAAGATTAAGGAAATGTACTAAAGGTATTTATTTAATAGTGTAGGCTTTCATATATACTTTCTTGTCCATTAAATAGTGTTAGCCCAATGTTTTAGAGCACAAGCTATAGAGGTATAACCATACATGTATCCTAACTCACTCAATTTTAAAGGTAAGATAGAAGTAACTTATTTTTCTAGTTCACTCCTCTTTGGTGCACCATAAAATTAAATATATGGTTATTTTCCTAGAGTTCAATGAAAATGGAATCTTAAACATTTTAGATATACTATGAGGCACGTGAAAACTCAAATCCATGTTTAGATATATGTTATGGATATAATTATTAGTTAAATCCCCTCATGCCATGATGTCCATGAATAATAGACAAGGATTTCAAATGAAACACCATTTAAACCTTCACAATAATAGCTAAATAGTTTTAAAACTATTGAAACATAGTTTCTAGGGAAATCCAAATAAATAGAAAATAAAGTTTGAAAATAAATATCAAAAACCAATCTATAACATTAAATGAATTGAAATAAATAGGTAGTCAACTTGAAATGAAATGAAAATTTAATTTTCTTTGTTTATGATTGAAAATTAAAACAAATAGAACTATATCAACACTGGTCAATTTAGTTGTACACATAATTCAAAACTATATCAAGAAGATTATATAGTCTATAAATATAAAATTATAAATAAAGGTATAATACTAAATTGATCATGTCAAAATAATTTGTTGAAAATAATTATGATTATTATTTTTTAATCAGTGTTAGAGAATTTACAAGTCCCTAGCCCTAATAACATATGAAAGTTGTAAGAACAAAATATTGGTCTATCCTAACATTTAACTATTTTAAGACAGACTGACCAGACCAAAACCAAATATATTCATATATTAGACTATCCCACAGCCACTATTTAGCAAATATTTTCTAACAATTACTATTCAACCTTTCATACTATCTAACAGTCACTAATAATACTACTTAATACCATAGACTGTCCAAAAAATTGCCAAAAAGACTAAATAGAAAAACATTTATTCCAAGATAACTAATTCTACCATTCTCCCATTATTTGGTCAGAAGTCACCAGACTTTCATGGCTTAGTAGTCTTTTTGAAACTAGCTACATGAACTTCCTATGCCTTTACTTCAAGAACTACTCCATCTAATACTACCACCTTCCCATGCTCTACTCCATTAGCCTCCTATAAATGAGAGAAGATTAGACATCTTTGTGTGCTCCCTAAATCATTTGGAAACTAAATCATACCTTTCCCCTAGGGGGAGCCTTGAATACCCCCCTCATCACTCCCTTTATCAACCATTTGATTGCCTTAACATGTTTCAAGCACCTTCTTAGCACCCACCATTGTTCCAAACCTAGAATAGGTTGTAAAAAATACTATACTTTATGCATATATATACCCCTATTGATTATCTACATATCCCTCATCCACTTCTTGAGAAAAACTCACTAACACTAGAAAACTTGATTTTAGTCCATAAATGAGAGATAAGGGAATAAAATCCAAATTGTCCCTACTAGAGAAAGGTAGAGATAGAGAACGATCGAGATGGAGAGTTTCAATCTCTAATAGGAGACCCTATCTATATTTCATCCATACAAAAAATTCCATGAACCTCTAGGCTTGCTCTATATTTGACATTATCAAACAAAACTTACTTGTGAATAGAGAAGCCAAGTCAGAATTAACTCTTTCCCATTTACTCACATCTAAAGTTTCCAACCCAAAACCTACTCAATGGCTTTTTCCACCTCCATCATAAGGATCCAAAAAACATTCAAAATATGTGTTTGAGATACCAAGCCTACAAACTCCATTTCTTGGTTCTTGGCTCTGCTAAAAACTAATGGCCACCCTATAGATTCCACATAGAATTGATCCATCTCATTGATTCAACATGAAAAATTGTCCCCACAACCAATTTATAGATCCTTAAATAAATCCTTTGCTTGATCATTATACTCACAAAATAATCCCAAGCAATCAATGCACACACATAAAATATTATGGTGGCCATAATAACAAATTAAGGCAAGTATTTTCACTTATAAGTCAGGTAACCTCCATCATCAAAGCCCAAAGAGACACAAGCTTATAGACACATAAGTAAATAAACTTGGATATCACCTTTTATAAATAAAATATAAGACAAATTTTAGTTTTTTTAAAAAAATAAAAATAAAAACACCTAACAGCTCCTATAATGCTCAGAGATTAATTTGTTCGATGTTTCTACAGTCTTCCCAACTAGTCTTGACATTATCCATTATTTCATTCATATTTTGGTCTATTTCTACATTATCAAGAAAGTCAAAAACTATGTTGCTTTCTTAAAATCAATGGGTGTAGGACTAATCTTTTCAAAATTCCAATTTGGGCTAGATAATATATAAAATATTAGCTATTTTCCAATATTTTGCCTTCTGATTATTTAGAGCTTGAATCATAACCTATGAATCACCTTCAATCTCTAGAAAGGCTATGCCACATTCTAGAGCCATCTCCACTTTAGCTATAAAAGCTTGAGCCTCATCTTCATTATTAGTCTCATCTAGAAGCTTTATGGATAAGGCTCTAATTAGAGAACCACTGCAATCCTTTATCACACACCCTACATCAAATGCACCTAGATTACCTCTACAAGCCCCATCAAATTTTATTCTAAACCAACTAGGTCTAGGTGGTTTTTAGACTGCAACTTTTCTATTTTTATTTTCATTCTTATTTACCATTGACCCCTTAATACATTTCTTTTTGGGTGCTAACATTTTTATACTCGAAATGTCTAAACCAATGGTGAATAGTATCCCTAGCCATGGACTATGACTTGCCTCATTGCATTAAACACAAATTTCAATCCATTTGCCTACCACCATCACATTGAACACTGAGCTAGTTAACCCATTTCATGTGGATATGTTTCATGAAGGTGTGCATACCTTACCCCCTGTAGGATTAGAACTTGTGATCTCCCTTTTTAAGAGAACATGTCCTTCACCATTAGGCTAACATAAGTACACTAAAAAAATTTTGGTGCTGACATTTTTGTAATAAAAATGCCCAAAGCAGTGGTGAATAGTATCCCTAGCCATGAACTATGGGCTTAACTTGTCACATTAAACATAGCTTTCAAGTTGCATGTTGACCCCCATGCATTAAACACTGATCTAGTAGCCCATTGCATTGTGAATACTTTTCATGAAATAACCCATCGTATCTTAGTGTGGGAATGATGTTAGAAAGTGGTCATCCCATAGAATAGACCCTAAAACCTTTAGCTTCTAACACTCAGCTCAATCACCACTAAACTATTATTATTGGGTTAAAAACTAATTATGATTATTGAATTAAATTGAATAGGTTAATATTGTTTATTATAAATATTTTAATTATATAAAAATTTGAACTGCTCAATATAATTAATTAAGAATGAGATTTAGACATAGGGTAAAATGTAAATATATATCTATATTGAGTAGATTGATATAGTTGAATAGAAATAGGGTTTGAATAAAACTATGTCTACTTGTCTAATTTATTTTACTGGAGGAAACTTAGATCTGAGGTTAAAATTGTATTGCACTAGCCAAAATAATTTGTTTAGAAGATGCCTAAATTTACTAATATCAATTTATTTGGTATAGTTTACTGGAGATAAATCTAATTTAAATGTTGAGGTAGAATTATATCAATTTGTTTGATACATTTAGATGGAAATGAATCTAAAAATTAAATTGTATCACACAAGCCAAAACATTTTATTGAAGAAAAAGCAAAGAATATGCTATATTGACTTGTTTGATATGGTTAGTTGAAGAAGTGAAGTCAATTGTTTGCTTCATATTGAGTTTACTAGAATGTATGCAATGAGTTGGGATTAACCTGCAACTATCTTATCTAAAGATCTAAACTTGGATAAGGAAAATCAAGGAGAGCTTATTGATACTTAATGAATCAATATATGACCAAATGGATCCACAAACATAAAAAGAGGAACACCTACAACACAATATCAATAGAGAGGATTCTAACGTCTCTAGGAAATCAACACACTGAAATAACTCTAACTAGGTATTTTTTTAAGTAAATATCACAATCAATAAATGTAATTAAGGGGGAAGATTTATAAACATATAAAAATAAGTAATGACCCATGATAAGAAAATGGGGGTCTAGGCTACCTAAGGTGGGTAGATGGAAAGTTCAAAAAAACCTTTATCCATACTAAGTATAAGTAGAGAGAAATTTTAAACAAAGAGATATACATTCATTAATCAATAAATTATTCAACTTCTATCTATCAAATGAAAGATCTAGGGTTAGAATTTACTTACCTTAAATAATATCTATCGAGCTTCAGTCTCCCCATTATCCATTGGTTGTTTGTAAGAGATTATTGTGGTTGTAAGGATATCAAAGGCTAAATCAAGATATAAGATAAAAATATCCCTCTTATTGCATCCAAGATTTCATAAAACATGTTTTCCCTTGAAGATAATATCTAATCAATAACCCCTCCAAATATAGACTTAGGGTAGAAGTGCGAGCAATAGAAATTGAAAATGAATTTCTTCTCCATTATATTGAAATGGTGACTTCAATTTATAGTGGTGAATTATCATAATCCCTCCCAAATATTAATCCATTAATATGAATTATTTTAATTTAGTCTTAAACAATATATCTACAAATTAAGTGGGCCAAGTTGACCTAGTTATAAATATTGCACCAAAACATTCATAACTAAATCAATATGATTGATGTAGTTGGGACGGGATGGATAATGGATGAAACTACATAAAAAAATATGACATATTAAGAAATAATAGGTCCAAATATAGTTAGAGTATGCAATATGGAAGGAGATAACTTAGAGTGTCAAATATGATGAAGCTATAATGGATGTAGGAGTGATAAATAAGCAACAATATCTATCACAAAGCACAAATGGTTTACCCACCTCTTTATCATTGCATTTTTTAAGGAATGCATGTAACAAGCCCCATTTTTTAAATGAGTCAATCAAAAGTGTTTTACCACACTAAAATACTAAAAAATACAACAAAATAACAATATCTTAGACTTGATCTTTGACCAAAGACCAAAGGAAGTTTTGTGAAATATAATTTCCTTAATGTTAGACCTTATTGAGTGGATCTTATAAGAAAGTGTTTCAACCCTTGAGATATATTTATCTCAAGGTATATAAGTGTACTTTCATACCTTTATAAATTTCAATCTGAATAAATTTCCATAAGTCATCTTCCCCATAAGACCGACATAACAAGACTCAACCCTAAAAGAGTTCTTACTCCATGGAAAAATAATTTACAAATTTGTTAATGTATAAGGAATATTATAGAATCTATGAGATTTATTTTTGGGATAAAATGTTTTAACAAATCATCTAAACTAATAAATAAAGAGTATTTTTACTCATACACACACACACACACACACACACACACACAAATAATTAGTGATTTCATAAGTTTGACATAAAATAAGCATTATCCCATTTTATTTCATGATACAACATTAATAAAGTTGTATCAACAATATTCCTTAAATAAATAGGCATACTTATTATAACAAATTGAGTCATAATTTGCACCCACATTACTTCATATGAAGTAGCATAGTAGTTACCCATTCATATCATAAGAAATTGAATGTCATACCCAACTAAAGTTTTATTTCAAGAACTCATTTGTAATATCAAATAAATTATATTCATACAATGCAAACCAATCGAGATATTTACACTTCAATATTAGGGTCATAACATCATCTATTATTATCAAATATTCCATCATAGTACAAAATAACCTATTAAAGCAACTTGTGAATAAATTTTGTTTATTTATTATTCCTTCATACAAATCCCATTTAGATATATTCTATTTATGGAAAAACTATTTTTTTGCCTAAAAAATTATTCGCTTTTGAGTTCCAAGTGAGCAAGCTTTATAAATAAGTAAATCTATTTTAAGAAATCAAATAATGCAAGTACAACTAAGAAACGGGTTGGTAACTATAGTCATACATGAGATGTTCCATTTCATACACCTCTTGTTCGAATAGTCCTTGAGTCATTAACATTGATTTGAACCCAATATAACAAATATTTTCCTAATTGTTTCAAAATTCATCCTTTATTTTTCATTTGCACAACACTACAAATTAATAAGTATATTATTATTTAATATATATATATGTAATTAAAATCTGAAAGTAGAGAGTCCTATTTGCCCTTATTAATGAAGATAATTTATAATAAAAAATTCAAGATAACATACATGCTTATTAATCTAAAAACTTAGAAGATGTTATTAAATTTCACCATTGCATATCTAAGTGTCATTTGAGACAACGTCAATAGCATTGTGAAAAAATATAGAATCAAAATTAAAATATGAGTGGAACCCAAATAATTATATCAAAATAAATGCATTAAAATTCAAGTACTAAATAAGAAAACCAAGTGTCTTTATATTTAGTCCATGAACAACCAAAATAAACACTTATTTATTAACTTCCGCTTTACTAAGTAAATATAAGAGTAATAAGCCATTTCATTAAGACATTTCCAACCAACTATCTTTCTAACTTATGAAATATATAAGTAATTTTATGAATATGATCTTAATCAACAATGTAAAGATCAAGGATTATATTTTTATCATAAATTATATTCCTTTTTAAAATAGGATTAAGCATCAATAACCAAGCATTGCAACCATATGTAAAATCAAATAATTACTTCTTGTTTATTTCAAACAATATATCCATTAAAAAAAGAAGATACAGTTCAAAGTTAACTACTAACTGAACAATGTCATGTATTAACAATTAAAAAATTTATCGAATAACATAGAATAATCAAAAGACCCTAACCAACTCTTACAAGACAAATAATGTGATCTTAAAATTACCTAGTCTTAATATTAACAATCATATGATTATAAAATAGAATAAAATTGTTTATAATCATCCACAAGTACCTTTAAGACTCGGTAACACCCAAGACAACACAAACTTCCATATGCATACTTTAATATTTTATAACTTTAATGTCAAGTAAGCATAAATACCATGCTTCAAGTCTATAACATAATACTCAAATCACTCAAGATGAACCTTATTTTAGACATCCATTTGGTGCCTTGTTATCTAGTAACCATGTTATTGAAAACATTCCAATACTTTATAATTCAAAAAAAAATGCTTAGCATTCATTGTCAAAGGTAATTGATCTTTCCATTAAGTAATAAATAACCATGATTCAAGAAAACATAAGATACAAAATTAATTCCAAATCAAATCACAAATAAATAAAAACAATATTCATTTAGCATTACAAGTAAGTGGCATATATCAAATAGGTAACTAACAAGAAGCATTTCCCTATATGATAATTCTTAAATCCACTATTAATAACTCAAACACATCAAAAAACTCATTTGAATAAAAATCCAATCATTATGAATGTGTATTCAAAGTTATATTGAAACCCATAGTTACAATTCCAACTAACAATAAGATAATACAATTGATGAGAATATGATGGTTACAAGAGGTACATAATTAAATATGATACATATACAAAATCCATTTAGATTAATAGCTACATAATCCTTCACAACAATTTAAACTTTCACAATCAAGTAAATAGCCAAAGAAATAACCCACAAAATACCACCATTTAATTTTTATAAATTTTATGCAACTTATTAATCTTTGAAATGAACAAAACATACATAAAGTTACAAAACAACAATATAATCCATCTCAAAGATATTTAAAAAATAAATTCTGGAAAAAATAAAACATTCAAGCACATCTGAACATGAATCATAAGCTTGACTCTAAAGAGTGATTCCACCATTATTCCAATTCCAATAAGCTTAATAATACATGCTTAGGTGAATAAACAACTCATAGGGAAGTCAAAATCCCACTTAACTAGTCCAATGAACCCTTAATTGGTGGCCTTAACCACCCATAACCATGAACTTGATGTTGGAATATAGCTGACAGGGTAGTGGTCAATTTTATTGATTTTCCTAACCATAAAAAAAGAAACTAACAAGCAAACCAAACACAAAATGTCAACTTAAATCACCACCCTAAGTGTCAATGCTAGAATGATCAATTTCATATTATGTCAAACAATATTCCATCCATGAATACTTAGTATTCACAACACATTAAAGAGTTTTAATAAAAATTATAAACCCAAAGAAATTAAAATTAAAATTAACATTCTTGACATAACCCATTGCCAAAAATGTGCATTAACAACACAATGCAATAGGACATGCAACTCATTTTTCATTTACATTTTCCCACCATGTTCATTGCTCAAATAAGCGACAATAAATACACCACTTATTTTCTTATAAATATAAATTTTGCTTTACCTTACTTTTACACAATAGAGAATGCATTCCTTTCTTAGTTCATACTTCACCATATGCACAGCCATAATTGGTCTCCTCTCTTGTGAAAAAATGATTTTTTATGATCATTTCAAAGTTTGTAGCCTCATAATAATAGCTTGGGTCATGGTTTAATATAATAAAGGTATTAAATCCACTTTTACGCATGTCACCCATTACTTTTGATATAAATATAGCTCCCTCACAAACAAATTTCACCTTAATAGTCCCAACGAGCCATTAAAGCTCCAAAAATATCAATGGTGGAGAAGATTCCAAAAGCTTAATGGTGGCAGTTAGTTTTTCTACCTAGATCTCCAAGATCATATTAACTTCCCAAGAAACTAATACTAATTAGAAGTTCCAAGATAATAAAAACATTGAAAATATCCAAACCCTAAGTCAACCAAATATAATTTCCATGCATCGAAATGGATAACTTCTAATTCCATTGATTAACATTATAATGATAATTTAATACTAAAAATAATAAAATTATGTTATTAAATGGTTTATGGTCCAAGTGACCATGCCAAAGACAATGATCAACTCAACCTAATAATGATCCCATGATGGATTCAAAAATCAACAACAATAAAAACCTTGAAATGTTGAATCCAAGATCATTTAGACATATGAATAAAGATAAAAATGATATCCAAAATGAATAAGATAAAATGAAAAGGTAAAAAAAAAATCTTTTTTCAATGATAGAACCGATTATATACAAGATTGTGTACCATATGAAATGATACTAATGCAAGGAAAATCTTGAATGATATAACCACCACATTATGAAATCCAATAAACCAAACCCAAAAATAATGGAAACCATCTTATAATTGATCAAGATGATGACATAAATATAATATTCAAATTGAATCAAGAAAATGGTCAAACCCAAATGAGAATCAAAAGAGAAAAAGACATACTCACTCATCGAATCAACCCAAATATTAACAAATAAAGTGAAAGAAATAGATAATAAACAAGTGTTGTCATTTTAGAAACTCTTGTCTTAATACTCATTATCATAATATAAATAATTACCACATATACAACCATGCTTGCTAGACTCCATAAATAAAAACTAGCTCACGTTAAATCTTGTAGTCATAACAAAAGACATCAAAAGTATATATCCAATAAATATCCAATGATCATAACTAAATAATCAACTAAAATATAACATTGTAACATAGTAATTTTCATATTAAAGATATAATAAAACTATAATCAAGGTATCTAATCCAATCCATGATATGAGATATAATCAAAATAACATATAAGATGTTATGTAAATGTCCATGTCAACAATAATCCATAGTTTTAAAAAAAAATTGACTGGGTCAAGTCCATGAACTCAAGGATATTGAAACTTAATAGGTTTTTTAAAGACAAAAAACATTAGTAAATGATAAAATTAAAAATATTATTTGTATACATACCCTAGTCCTTATAAATTTGTTTATATACAAACACCATGGTGCCTTAACAAAGCATAACAACCAACATTGATTAACATGCACTAAATATCATGCACAATTGGTTCAATTCCATTGAAAACATCTCAAATGATAAATAATAATAATTTATGAACATCATGGGTATCGACAATATTAACAAGACCAAGAAAAAAATGGTGAAAATTAACAACTCTATCTTACATTTACCTTTTTATACATATATCATTGTTACACCAATTTGTTAAACTCTTACACCCTTGGACTAACTCATCCTTCAATTATACCTAAAACCATGTAAATAATATCCACATTACCTAGATTGAATATAAAATATTCAAAATTAAATATAAACATGAGTACCCATAAATATTAATGATGAAAAAAATTACAGATTAAAATAGATAAAATAATAATAATAATAATAATAATAATAATAATCATATGATGTCATGAGGTTTTCTAAGTGTTTTATTAGGTTTCAAAAAGGTGAGATATGACACATTTTTAATAATTAATTCAAAAATTAAGTAATGCAGTTGAAGTTCAATTATTCCCAATGACCCAAGAATTACTCTATGAGCTAAATATGTGGCACCCCCTTTCATTTTGAGGTTAAATATTATTTAAATGAGTAATGAATTTGACATTCAATGATGATTAATGACCTAATCACTACTCCCTCTTCATTAAGGTTAGGGTATTTATCTTTATAACCTTTGGCATTGCCTTAGTACATAAATTGGGGCATGATAACTCCCATATTATCTAAAATGCTTTATAAAGAAGTACCATTCTCTAGTGCTTCAATAAGGAAGCATCATCTCTAGTAGCATCACACAAGTAACATGGTTCACCCACTTACAAGTATATTACTTCATTTCCCTTTAAGTGTCAAAGTTTAAATTTTATTTCATATTTAATTTCAGATATGGACATTGATTGATACATGTTTAATTCATGTTTTCTTAGAGAAATTTTCACATTAAAATCCTCCTTCCAAATAAAAATATGTTATAAATACTCAAGTACATCTTTTTATCCTTTTACTTTGGCATTGTATTTCATTTCAATAATAAAATAAAAATGGGGCATTTTAAAGTACTAAAATATAGTATTAAACACTTAGAAATGTCAATTTTGACTTTTATTAACCTTACATGACTTGTGCATACATACATATATTTTACATTCCCTTATTTGACATGCACATGCTTTCTATGGGTTTGACTCTCCTAATTTTATATTAGTCACCTATAGGAACTCTATAGTTTGCACCTAACATGTTCATTATCATACTAATAATGTCAAAAAATTAATTATGGTGAATAAAAGGTTTTGAAAGGTCCCTAAATCTTTTATAAATATACAAATATAGAAATAGTTAAGTGTAACTCTAGACACAACTAAAAAATAGGCCTAGTAAGACCACTAAGACACAAAACCAACAAGAAGTCAAAACTATGTCAACTCACTTATGAATAATAAATAAACCTCTTAGTAATAATGGCTAATTAAGTATATAGATTTGGATCTAATAATTTCCCTCAATTTTGTACTTTTGGTCACTTTATCACTTGGTTGAACCATTCTCTCGATTATGGTTTTTATGTTACACACTAAATTTCACTCATCATCAACCCTCCACCCTCATGGATAGACACTAATTAAAAGTATACAAACCCATTTATAACATACTCCTTATATATAGGTCCCTCCTAGGAAGAAAAAACCATTAGATTACTTCATCTAAAATAATAGTTGGAGCTTTAGTTTCTATTTATTTCCTCGAAAGAAGGGTATCATTATTTTCCTCTCCTCCATATTGTTGGTATTGATCTTGAACTTGTAAGAATCTAATATATCCATCCTCAATATTTATAACCTATTCCTCTTTATCCATCATTAGAGTTACTAGGCTACCTTGTTTCTCCTTATGATGATCATGATCCTAGTCTTCTAAATAATTAAGCTTTCCATCCTCAAGAATTTTCATATCTTTCTCCTTAGATCCATTATTGTATCCTTAGTCCAACCTTTATTTCCCTCATAAAGCCTTATTTTCAAAACATTAAAACACCAAGGTCCAGTTTCAAATATGCCCATATTTAATTCTTTATAATTACCAATTGGTATTGTGGATTTTGGCTATTCTTCTTGTTCTTTGGAATATTCCTTGCCTTCTTTTTGTTCTTGGTTTCTATCTACCCATACATCATAAGATGTGTTGGGATTATTGATGTCTCCTTTCTTCTCCACCTATAATTTTATTTAATTTTAAGAGGAAAAGAATTAGAATCGTGTCCTAATCTCTGTAACATTCAATAAAGTGAAGGAAAATTTTAATTTTGTATCATCTAAATCCTTTTTCCATATTTAGACATTAGCTTGATAGAGGATGGGAATTCCTTGTTTAGAAATATGTTGACACATAATATATCAAACACCATTCTTATCTTAGATTTATTGGCTAGATCAAAGGTGATAAATTAATTAAAAGAGTTAGAAATACCCATTAAGATTTCTTTTTCTCAAAATTCTAATGGAAAACCTGGTAGTTTAACCCATATTGGTAGTTTATTGATATTTTCTTTATCTCAATCCATGCATAGATTCCATTTTTTGGTGGATAATCATATTTTTCCTAGGATATAGATACCTCCTAACAATACATTTGAATAATAATATTTATTAGAGAAGGAAATAAGAAATAAATATTTAATAAGGTTGAAATATCAACTTGTTATTTTTTCTTCCACTTCCTGTTAACCCATTCTCTAAAAGTATCAATAGTGAACATTCTTCCTTAAAAATTTCCAATCAAGGCATTTGAAAATTTGAGTTGCGATTGATCAAATATTATGTCAAGGATTTGTATTCAAATAATCCCTTACTCCAATGTGGCCTTCAAACCATAGGAATCAACATTTATAAGTATTGGTTTTTTACCAGCCACTCCATCTACCCAAGAACATGATATAATTTTAGTGAGAGTTTATTGCTTACCTAGATCTAGAGGATATAATATCAGACTTATAAAATATCCATCCATATAATTATTAGGAGGGTCATATTCATTAATATGGCCCAATGTATTTTTATTCCTTGATCAAGATTAACCAACATGCACTAACGACTAGCATGTTGGCATCAATTGTCGGTCTTTGTTGGTCCTCATCGAATATTCAAAGTCACTCACCATAGACTACATATCTTCTAAACCAAACCAAAATTTCCAACCAGATGTAAATTGGAAACCATGACCAGGACCATAAACCATGGCATCATCAAATTTTTCAAAGTTGAGTTTTTACTTTTCAACTCCCATTTTAACCATTCCATTTTCCTTTCTATTTCCTCCACACTGTTGACTACCATGTCAGTCAACTTCCATGTCATCCATAATTAGAGCATTAATTTCAAATTTTAAAATTTTAAAATCCCACCTTTCCTCTCAATGACAATTAAATTTGAAATTTGAAACATAATACCCTATAAAATATGCTATGAATTTTATAAATAGTATGTTTCCAACTTCCCTACTAATGTTTTTTTATTTATAGTTCAACGAAATTATGTGGTTAAGGCTTGAATGGATAAATAAGGGAAATCTTATGGAAATGCCATTATTTTCCTATAAAAATTATATGGCCACATGGGCCTCATCAATATCACATCCAAAGGCCCTTAATATTTAAGACTTGGTTCTTGGCATGTTGTTATTATTGATGTCAAAAGGGTTCATCATGTAAAATCATAATGGTAATTGATATTAAAGATATATTTGGTCAAGTGCTTGAGCATGGTAGTGGTATAAAGAGAGTGTTGATCAGTGAGTGAGTATTTTGGATATGATTAGCCTATTGAGAGTGTGTTCTTAGTTGGCAACATGATGTTATCAAAGGTGATTAGTGGTCAAGGTTGATGTCAAAGGATGTCAAAGGTGTATCATGTCAAGATTGATTGTGTGTGACATCAAGAAGCATCTTGTGAAGATTTATGGAAAAGGTAATTAAGGATAAATGGAAGTATGTGATTTATCAAGGTACATGAAAGAGTGTTTCCATAAGAGAGAAGAGTGTCATCATAAGAAGAGAAGAGTGTGGTCATAAGATTTGTCATGAGTAAGGTCATTAATGAAAGAGAAAGTGTTACATGGATAAGAATTGTCATGAATGTTGTGATCATGTAAGGTATAGGTCATGGAAGACTATTTGAAGATAAATAATATCTACATAGGAATCATAGTGTATGGAGAGGTATGTACACATCATTGATGTCATGACATGAAGAGGTATGTGTAAAAGAATGTATGTGCATATTATAGCATAGTCATGACATGAAGAGTTTTAGGGTGAGACATATAACAAGATGAATTTGAAGGCAAGAAATAATTTTAAGGAAAGAAAGAATTTTAATGTAAATAATTCCTTATGGTTACATAAAGGTACAAGTCAAGGTGTCAAGTGCATTGGAAGCATGCTCGTTATGATGACATGGTGAAGGTATGAATTGGTGTTATGATGAGGTGAGTGAACACAAAATGTGAGAGGTTTTAAAGGTTTTGTAATCATGAAAATAATGTTTTTATGAACTTATAAGTTTTTAAAGTGAGTCTTTGAAGGTAGGTCCTTCAGTCTTGGTCTGCACCAAGACCATTCTTTAGCCCTGTCTATCCTAATGAGGCATGATGATCATATTTCAAGGTGAATATTTGAAGGAGATCATGGTTAAAGGTAATTCAAGTTGTTTCAAGAGTTAACATGAAGTAATAGGTTATTATTTGCATGAAAATGCATGAAAAGTGGTTTTGAGGTCTCTTGAGTGTGCAGAATGAAGGTTTATAAACTTGAGAATAACTTTTAGGTGTTTGTTGGCACATGTAACCTATGAATGAGAACCTAATATATTAAGGAGATATGGTGAAGGGTCATATATAATATCTATAGGTATTGGTTTTGGATTTAAGGGGTATTCTTTTATGATCAATCATTAACACCAAAACCTATGTTAAACCTACCTAAAACCCTAATAAGGACGTGATGTGAAAGATGTTTCTAAAATAATATTAGAATGGACTAAAATTATCAATAAACCTATTGGATATTTTATTAGACTCTCTTGAGCACCTCCAAGTAGTATTGATTTTTTAGGGAAGTGAGAAAACCCTATAGAAAAGGGCTTATTTGTGAATAATTTATTGTAGCAGTCAAAAGTTGACTTGGTAGAAGTAACTAAATTGATGGAAAAATAATTTTGAGACACATATTTAATGTACATGATGGTTTATGGATGATTTATATGTTTTATGTGTTCAAATTTGGTGATCCATGTAGGCCAGTCACTAACATGCCTAATGAAGCAAATAGTGCAAAATCTAGGTAAAGATGAGAAGATGAATTTGAGTGTGTTTTCATGGTATAATAATGAAACCAAGTGAATAGATTATTTTTTATGTACTTTTATTTCATGTCAATTATTTAAATAATCTTTTTGGTCAGGAAAAGAGATGAAAATGTTGAAGCCAAAATGGCTTGTTTGGTTCAATTTGGTCTATGAGATATAAGGTCATGAGATTATCCTAAAAGACCAATATTTTGTTATTATACCAATGATTTTTGTGTTTAAAGATGTTTTTAAGATGTCATATCATATTTTTAATTCACAAATAGTCTTTTAAAGTTTTCATATAGTTATTGGAGTCAAATGTTTCATGACTATGTTTTGAGTAGTCTAGCAATTCTGAGTAAGTGTTTTGATGAGTTGATCCTGAAGGGTTAAGATCTGATTGAAAGTATATAATGAATTTGGTAATGCCTTTGAGGTCATGTATATTTTTTATATGTATTTTTTGATCATATTTAAGTGGCTTAAATATGTTTTAACTTCAATATTAAAAGGTAGACTTTTTGGTGTACATAGGCCTAATAGGAATGAGAACTATTGAGGGGTTTTCATGAAGGGGTTGGACGTAAAAGATGATATGGATAATAGAAGATGTTGGATAATATATATTTGGATGTTGTGTGAAATTATTATTACTTTTATATATATTTAATGTTCTCCAAGGGATCAAATGGTAATGTGTTCATAAGAAGGTCTAATTCAATTAGGTCTTCATGAGACCTAAAGGAGGAATAAGGATTATGAGGTTTTGTGGCCAAATAATTATGATTTATTCATGTTCATAATGTGTATTAAAACCTATTGTGTAATCAACCAAATGTGGTGAGTTTGTGTGGCTGACCAAGAGGTGTGTGAATAAGAGTCTTGTATATAAGCAAGGCATTTTAAGCCTATTTAGAGAAGAATAAAGTAAGAGAATGGATTGATAAATAAATAATCCTAAGGAATTTAGGTAACATATTTTAAACCATCAGGAGAGAGAAAATAATCATTTAATGAATATCATACATGTGTTTTGTAGTTAAAGATCAAGGTCATATGACCTATTTATTCTTAAAGAGGGCTAGTTGAGCAAAGAATCCTAGAGGTAGTTTTGAGAGAGATCAAGTGGAGTAGAGTTGAAGGAGTGATCATAATATTTTGAGAGGATATAAGAGTTTCATTATAGATGTGTTCCTAATGTATGATATTGAATAGAGTTCAAATAGAGAAAATAGAGAGATGAGTGGGAGAATAGAATAAATAAGTGTGATTAGCTGAGTTAGTGCTTGGTCAAAGAGGAAGTTAAATATTCATTATATGTTGGTGCTTGAATAATTGGTCTTGGATAAGTTGGTGCTTGGTCAAGAGGGATTTGGATCTTCCTTTTATTTTAGTTCTTGAAAAAGTGTCCTTTTACTAAGTTGGTTCTTAGTTATAGGGGTTTGTAGCCTCCTAGTAAGTGGGTTCTTTCTAAAGTCAAGTGGGTGCTTAATGAATTTGGGGTTGGCACTAAAATAAATTTGATACATTTACTTATAGAATAGTTTTTCCAAGCTTTATTTTAGTGATTTTTATTACCCATGAGGGTTTCCAATGTATTTTATGTGTTACCTTTTTTGATGCTCATGTGATTGGTTCATAATGTATTGTTCGATTGCTAGGTTACTTTGAATGATTCATGAATGTTTAAGGGTAGTTGATTGAAATATATTGAAGATTGATTCATCCCCCCACCCCACTCAATCATTTTTATTACAATAATTTATATTATATCTTGTTATTTTTAAGTAGGAATAATGGCTTGAAGGATATCCTTGAATCACAAGCATGTCTAGTCAATAAGTACAAGGAGGTTTCTCAACTAGTAAGGACCCTCTCTTCAATGGGACTAATAATTCATTTTAGATAATAATAATGAAGACCTATCTAGTTTTCTTGGGTTATGACATATGGCAATCTATTGTTAATGGATTAACTCCACCGTCTACACCACCAACTAATGCAATAAGTAAGAAGGCAAGTGAAAATAACTTTAAGGCAATTAATGTCATCCTTTGTGGTCTTTTAGAGGAAAATTTTTTAAAGGTCATGCATTATGATATAGCCAAGGGGATTTGGGAAAAGTTTTAGACCATATATGAAGGAGACACTAAGTTCAAGTTGGCAAAGTTTCAAACCCATTGAAGGTATTTTAAAAGTCTCAAAATGAAAACATTGCATCTTATCTATTAGGAATAGATGAAGTGGTAAATGTCATTGGAGGTCTAGTAGATAAGTTGGAAGAATCAAATATAGTTAAAAATTTATTACTATCCCTAACATATAAGTTTGATTCAAAGTTGTCTATTGTGTAAGAGATTAGAGATATTAACATACTATAGATAGATGAGCTTCATGGCATATTTATTGCATATTAAATGAGAAAAAGTGATGGAAGACCTTCTTAGAAGGAGGATGCATTCAAACTAAGAAAATTTCACAAGGTAAAAATGCCAAGGATGATGTTGACATAGACATTGATTATGATAAAATAGAAGACATGTTTATCAAAAAACCAAGAAAAGGATTAGGTAGTATAAGAGTAATTTTCCATTCAAATGCTTTAACTATGGTAATATTGGTCACTTTACATCTAAATGTCCTAACAAGGATAATAATGAGCATGATGGAGAGAAATATGAACATCATAATGATAAGAAGGTCTATAAGCCTAAAAAAATCATGAAAGTTTTTAGGAAGTATGAAGGAAAGAAAGGGTCATTCAAGAATAAGAGATGTTTCTATACCAAAGAAGATAGTATTTCATCTTATGTAAGTGAAACAAGTACATCTGATAGTGATGATGATAATAATGATCATGACAATAATGAAACCTTATTCATGGATATATAATTAGGTATTGAGGGTTTATAAAAAGGTAAAAGACTTATGAATGATGAAGAATCAAATGAAAAAGAAGCTAAAGTGAACCTCAAGGAAGAATTAGTGAGTGCTCTAGAGGAGTTGAAGTTTTAAAGAAGGAAGAATAAAAAACTAAGATCATTGGTTAAGGGTTATAAGGATCAAATCAATATCTATGAAGAGAGACTAAGTAACAACACCAATGAACATGATGAGATCATCAAATAGTTGGAAACTCATATTGAGATTACATCTACATGTCTTAAGACCAAGGAGAAAGAATGTACTAAGTTTAGAATTCAAATGAAGTCATTTAAGGTAGAATTGGATCAAACAATAGTCAAGTTGAAGACACATCAGAAATTCAAAAAGATTACTTAATTTCTTGGTGATATTTTGAGTATTTAAAGGTCTACACATGACAATACAAATATTGGGTTTGAATAATACCAAAAAAAGAACAAGGAGAGTTAGACTTCAAAAACCTATGTAGAAACTTTCTAATGTGAGACTCAAAGTGATCATCAACAAGTCAAGAGTATCAAAATGTAAGTCAAAATGAGGAGACCAATTAGACATCCTAATGGAATGAGGTATTCCAAGAGAAAATGACTATATAATGGTATCAAAGGGTGAGTTATCATGGGACCATAGGAGGAGTGATCAATCAAGGGGTAAGTATAGTAATGTTGTTTGCTAGAGTTGTCAAAATATGGGACACATTGAAATATTATTTACTAATAGATTTATAAGTCCCTCAAGACTTAAAAACGTATATGGAGATACTAAAGTACATAAGAAGGGTAAAACATTGGTATCAAAGCCAAAAAAAGTAAGGACTGATCATATTGAGCCCAAGAGTCAAGATGGATTATTTGCTAAGGTAAATAAAGGATCAAAAGTGAAGGAATGTCAATAACACTCATTATCTACATATATTTACAAGGATGTCAAAAATAAGGAGGAAAAAATAGATGAGTTGAATGCTTCAGTCAAGCTTAAGCGGATTTTAAGGAGGGACTATTAGTCTCATCATTATAAGATGGCTGAGAAGAGTGGTTTAGAGATATGGGAATCCCCCAAGTTCATGATGTTTTGAGAGTCCTATGGAAAGGGGTGAATTAATTAGGCTTCTTGGAGACACTCTTATATCATTAAAATCACAAGGTTGTAGCCAAATAAGGATTCATCTTGAAAATATTCTAGGTTGAATGTGTTTCAAGGTATGAGTTATTTTTTTTGTAGCTTATATGTATATGACAAGGTGAAAGGAGTTTTGGTTATTATGAAAATTGATTCTAGATATTATATCATGAGGAATCATGGTATGGAATGTATGTCTAAGTATAGGATTGTGTTTAGAGACATGGAATATGGATTGGTCTATGAGACCAATATGGTCATAGATAAAATTTGGATGTTGTTCATAGAGTTTAATGTATGATGAAAGCTTGTGTATTTTATTGGTCTATTGGTTTTGTGTTTTTAATAGTTGATAGATTTATTTGTGTTGAGAATTGGTATTGGTATCAATATACTTGAAGGAAGTTAAGTATGGTTTGAGAGTCCTAATAAATCAAGTGATGAACATAAATATAAAGGGGGAGTTCCTAATTCTTCATTTGGTGTTATAAGTGGGGTATCTTAGTGATTGATCAAGAGTTTAATCTATATTAGCCATATCAAAGACAAGGTGTCTCTTTGTCTTTCATGTCAAAGAGGGAATCAATTGAGAAAATTCTAGTTTGATAAAAGAGCTAAGTTCTAGGAGAAAGTTTAGATTGGGGATAAGTAGCCTATTTAGAGATGTTTCTGAGAGTGGTTTCCATCTTGTGACTCAAGAGGAGAGTATGGATTTTGGGTGAGATTTGTATCTATGTTTTGTGAAGTGTCAAGACAATGATAAGAAGCATGGTTTATTAACATATAGTTTAAGTGTTTTAGAAGTTGTCTAAAACAACTAGTATGAGCCTAAGGTGAGTTTTTGTTAACATTTCATTATGTTGTTTATTGAAGTTCAGGTCCAAGGATCAGATGGTAATTTGTGGAAGACCCTTTGTCATTAATGTCAAAAGGGGGAGAATGAGTAGATGGTAAAATTACCATTTTGAAGTGATTATATATTGTAATGTGTTTGACATCAATGTGTTTATCATCAATGACAAAGGGGGAGTTTGTTGGCATGTTGTTTTCATTGATGTCAAAAGGGTGCATCATGTAAAAGAATAATAGTCATTGATATCAAAGGTCTATTTGATCAAGTGCTTGAGCATGGTAATGGCATAAAGAGAGCATTGATTATTGAGTGAGAATTATGGATATGATTACCCTATTGAGAGTGTGTTCTCAATTGGTAACATGATTTTATCAAAGCTGATTAGTGGTCAAGGTTGATGTCAAAGGATGTCAATGGTGTATCATGTCAAGATTGACTATGTGTGATATCAAGAAACATCTTATGAATATTTATGGAAAAGGTAACTAAGGATACATGGCAGTATGTGATATGTAAATGAACATGAGAGAGTGTTTCCATGAGTATTTCCATGAGAGAGAAGAATGTCATCATAAGAAGAAAAGAGTGTAGTTATAAGAGTTATCATGAGTAAGGTCATTCATGAAAGAGAAAGTGTTGTATGGATAAGAATTGTCATGAATGTTGTGAGCATGGAAGGTACAATTGATGGAAGAGTGTTTGAAGATAACTAATTTCTCAATAGGAAGCATAGTGTATAAATAGGTCTATATAAATCATCGATGTCATGATATGAAGAGGTATGTGCAAAAGAATGTATGTGCATAATATGGCATAGTCGTGACATGAAGAGTTATAGGGTGAGACATGTGATAAGATGAATTTTAAGATGAAATAATTTGAATTAAAATAATGCCTTATAGTTTCATGAAAGTACATGTCAAGTTGTCAAGTATATTGGAAGCTTAAGCTTAGTCATGGCATGGTGAAGGTATGAACTAGTGGAATGATGAGGTAAGTGAACTTAATAATGTGAGAGGTTGTGTGATAATTATAATAAGGTATGTATGCACTCATAAGTGTTTCAAAGTGAGTCTTTAAAGGTAGGTCCTTTAGTCTTGGTTTGTACATAGACCATTCTTTAGCCTTGTCTAGCCTAATGAGGCATGAGGATCAGATTTAAAGGTGAATTTGTGAAGGAGGGAATGGTTAGAGGTAATTCAAGTTTTTTCAATAGTGATCATGAAGTATGAGCTTTTTATTTGTAATAAAAGGCATGAAAAGTGGTTTTGAGGTCTCTTAAGTGCATAAAATGAAGGCATGCAAACTTGAGAAGGACTTTTAGGTGTTCATTGGCATGCGTAACCTTTGCATGGGAACCTAAGATATTAAATAGATATGGGGAATGGTCATAGATAAGATATATAGGCATTGGTTTTAGATTTAAGGGTAGTCCTTTATGAAGAATCATTAACACCAAAACTTGTGTTAAACCTCCCTAAAACCTTAATAAGGACCCAATATGAAATATGTTGCTCAAATAAGCTCATAATGGATTTAAATGATTAGGAAACATATTGGATTTTTTATTTAACTATTTTAGGCACCTCCAAGTAGTATTGAGTTGTTAGGTGAGTGAGAAGACCCTAAAGGAAAGGGATTGTTTGTGAAGAATTTATTGTAGCAATCAAAAGTTGACTTGGTAAAAGTAGTTAAATTGATGGAGAAAGAAGTTACAAATCCATATTTATTTTCATGATGTTTTATAGATATGTTATAGTATTTATGTGTTCAAATTTGGTGATCCAAGTAGGCCAGCCACTAACAGGCCTAATTAAGCAAATAGTGTAAAACCTAAGTAGAGATGAGAAGATGAATTTGAGTGTGTTTTCATGGTATAATAATGAAACCAAGTGCATGGATATGTTGTTTATGACTTTTATTTCATGTTAATTATTTGAATAAGCTTTGTATTTAGGAAAAGAGATGAAAATGTTGAAGCCAAAATGGCTTATTTGGTTCAATTTGGTTTGTGAGATATAAGGTCATGAGATTGGTCTAAAAGACCAATATATTTCCATTAGACCATATTAATTTTGTGTTTAACTATATAAAATAATAATTTGAATACATTAGGAGTCTTTTAAAGTGTTAATATAGGTATTGGAGGTCAAATGTTTCATGACTATGTTTTGAGTATTCTAGTAGTTCTTCATGAGTGTTTTGATGAGTTGATCTTGAAGCCTTAAGCTCTAAGTGAAAGTGTCTAATGAATTTTGTAATTAATATAAGGTCATGTATATTTTTTATATGTATTTTTTTAATAATTTTTGAGTGTCTTATGTGTGTTTGAGCTTCAATATTAAAAGGCAAACTTTTTGGTGTACATAGTCCTAATAGGACTGAGTACTATTGAGGGGTTTTCATGAAGGAGTTGGAGCTAAAAGGTGTTATATATCTCACAGGATGTTGTGTAAAAGTATTGTTCCATGTATGGAGATGTATTTTTTTCCAAGGGATAGAATGGTAATGTGTTGATAAGAAGGCCTAATGTAGTTAGGTCTCTATGAGACCTAAAGGAGGAATAAAGGTTATGAGGTGTGTGGTAAACTAATTAAAATTGATTCATGTTTGTAACATGTGTTAAAACATGTTTTGTAATCAAATAAATGTTATGAGTGTATGTGGCTGACCAAGAGGTGTGTGAGTAAGTATCTTGTATAAGCAAGGCATTTTAGGAATATTTGGAGAGGAATAAAGCAAGCGAATAGATTGATAAATAAATAATCCTAAGAAGGTTAGGTAAAAATTATTAAACACTCAATGTAGACCATATAATAATTTCATAAATATCATATATATGTTTTGTATTTGAATATCAAGGTCATATGTCCTATCCAGTCTTGAAGAGGGCTAGTGGAGTGAAGAAGCCTGGAGGTAGTTTTGAGAGAGATCAAGTGGAGTAGAGTTAAAGGAGTGATCATCATTTGTTGAGAGGCTATTAGAGTTAAATATGAGATGTTTTATTGATTTATGATAGTGAACATAGTTTAGATAGAGTAGATAGAGATCTGAGTGGAAGAATCTAAGAAAGAAGTGTGATTGGTTGAGTTGGTACTTAGTCAAAGAGGAAGTTAAAGTTTCCTTTCAAGTTGGTGCTTAAAGAATTGGTCTTAGCTAAGTTGGTGATTGGTGAAGAGGAAGTTAGAGATGCATTATATTTTGGTACACACATAAGTGTCCTTTGATTAATTTCTTTCTTAGTCATAGGGAACTGTATCCTCCTAACAAGTGGGTTCTTGCTAAAGTCAGGTGGGTGCTTGATAAATTTGGGGTTGGTTCTCAACTAAATTTGATACATTGTCTTATAGAATGGGTTTGTCCAAAATTTGTTTCAATGGGTTTTATTCCCCATGAGGTTTTCCCACATATGTGATGTGTTATCTTTTTTGATTCTTATGTGACTGGTTCTTAATGCATTGTTAGATCACTAAACTACTTTGAATGATTCTTGAATATTCATGGGTAGTTGATTGAAATTTTTTGAAGACTGATTCACCCCCTCTCAATCATTGTGATTACAAGACTGGTTAGTGATTTATTTCTTTTCTTATTGTTTTTATTAGAGTTACAAAACAATGGAGATTCAAATCTATGTGTGTCTTGTTTAGCTTTATTCAGGTCACTTATATATAAATCATGTGAGAGGATATATTGAATCCCATCTACATATCAATGAGTCTCTTCTTGTTTGGAAATTATGTAGCATGTCAAGGAGGAGTGTATATTATTTTGCAAGAAATGCACCCTATTTCTATGGAAAATAAGGAAAATCTACCCAATACTTTTGATGAACAAAATGAGGTGCATGTATGGGACATTGATACAAAGCATAACTAACAAGATGCACAAAGTGAAGAATGGGTAAATTAATGTCTCTTAATCCTCACCAAAAATGTAAATCCAAACATTGTGAATTTCTTAATAATCTTGAGATTTCAAGTAAAAAAGCAGAAGGTAGGGGTATTGATAGCAAAAAAAGATGCAAAACATAGTAGACAATGATTTTTTTAGAGACAATGATGTCTTTATTAGTACCAAAGAACATTTTTATACAATGCATTATTTAAATTTAAATCTTTACATTTGTAGAATAGTGAAGTGTAGGTAGAGCTAGGGCTAGAGTTCCCACTGAATGTTGGAGGAGGGTCTTGTGAAAAATTAACAAAATGAAAGGAGAATTTAATGACCAATTTTTTTTCTCTTCTTTTCCTAACACCGCCATGGATATATACATTTGTATATAAAATGTATATGTTATGAATAATAAAAACATTTATTAAAAATCAAGATTTTTTTATCAAAGGTATCAAAACTATTTGTTAAAATGTACTAAGTATAATTGTATAGAGTGACCAAAACAAGTGAGTCATGATAAATGTTGATAATAAATTACAAAAAAAAATCACCTTAGTGAAATATGTGGTATATCTAAAAGTAAGTGTTGTTTTTTTAAAATTTTACTATTTAGTGCCATTAATTTTTTTTTTAAATTTTTTTACTCGTATTTGATGGTTTATAATATTAGTAGTCTCTAGAATATGATTTGAATTTAATTTTTATAACTATAAGGTTATGATTTAGGTTTGTATAATACATTTTACTCTAAAATATGTTTACATTAACCATAAAATTCCTTACAAATATATAATAAAAACATAAAATGCAAGCCATTTTAATTATTTAACCTTCCTATGTTTGTTTAGGGAGAAAGTCAATTGTCGGATTTTATCCTTGAGCACAAGCTTAAGGTTAAATGTGTATAATACCAATTAGATATATGCACACTAGATATTTCTTAAAAGTAAACTTCATCAAGTAAAATATTTATTCCTTTGATATAAAGAGTTTTTAGAATTTATATTTAGTTATTAAATATTGATTTAGGAAAACAAGTCAAACTCTCTACAATTGGCATTGTGGTTCCATTTAATATTTTTAATATTATAATACTTTAATAATACTATTATTAATAAAATAATAATTTAAAAAATGTTACACTCCCTATTGGTCTTTTTTAAAAATCCTCCTATGACTTTCTTTGGTCTAATTACAAACAAATATAGGGGTTTCATAAAGGTATGGGAATCATTGTCATCTATAGTCAAATAGTTGAGCTATGTTCTAAATGGGTGGTAAAATACATTGAATTAATGAGTTTTGGAAAATCATTCAATGTCATTTTATTTCAGTTGTTTCTCTTTACAGAAGATCGAGTTGAAAAAATGTGGGTTTCCAAATTGAAGGCTCTTTTGTGGTGAAAAGCATCTAGATATATTTTGAGGCTATTAATCCTCATTTAAAATGTGTTGGTGATGCCTTTATCCTTCAATAATCATAATCTCTAGTGGTCTCCTATCATGACCAACACTATCCTCTTGTTAGCATAAATGTTTGGTTTTTAGTCCTGATTGGTCTCCTTAGACATTGCTAAAAGAGAAATTTAATATAATTTTGACTTACCAAATTATTATCTACATTAGTGCCAATGTATTTATAAATAACATTAACTCAAATCATAACCATATATTGGTGCCCAAATAAAAATATAATAGTTTAAAAAATTAAAAATTATGGAACAACGAGTCTTCTCACATTAGCTATAAGTGACTAAACTAAATGAATCATGGGCATAGATAAGTGGTTATCAATATTTTTGGTGTGCCAAAAATAACATTAATCATGATTCTAACATAAATCCCAAGGCATGTATAAGTATGTAGGAGAAAAGACAATTGAAGGGGATTGAGCAAAGGTACATAGAATATCCAAGGAACCACCAATAATGGAATACCCAAACATCCTAAATTCACACAATTTAACAACTAATAAGTACATCCTAAAATTGCACTATATAAAAACTAAGAAATGGGTAGGGCCATTTTAAGTTTAGGAATATATAACTCTAATATAATTTACTACCAAAAAAAATTTAATATTTATCTCAGCAAAAAAATCAAAATATTTAAAAAAATCAAGATTTATATTAATTAAAAGAAGATTTTTTTTGAGATATTGCACATGAAATTTATATGAATCATAAAATACTAATAATAAAAACTTAAACATTTTCTGTTAATTAAAAAAATAACAATTTATACTAATCATAGAATATTAGAAATAAAAACTTCAAAATATTTATCTCAATAAAATCAAAATTTATATTTATCATAAAATTGATTAGTAATATTCTTTTAGAACTAATAATTGAAAATTTATCTTCATTTTAAATTTGATCTACATATTTGGGGAAATATCAAAGGCATCGAAAACATTTCACAACACAAGATATGACAATTTGAAAAAAGGCATGTCAAATTTTTATTATGGTCATCCTTTAAATTTAGGCATGATAATACTACCATCATAATCCTAAAAGAATTTAAAGACAATCCCCATGGAAGAAACCATAACACTTCATAGTTATGCAATCACCATGATAATATAGCATTATCATTTGATTTTCATGAAATGGTAATTTTACTTTAGATCAGAATTTATAGCCAGGACTAGATGAATCAAAACCATCATTATCATCCAAATAAAAAACATACATTGCTTGAAAAGCCTCTAATAAAACCATCATGACATGCCTTGAGCACAAAAAAATTCCTTGAAAATCATTTTTACTCCATAATTCCTTATCTAGTCCATCCCATACAATAATTTTAAGCAAGTTGTCTTCATCATCACTAAAGTTGTAGATAGTTGTAGGTCTTATGATTAGTTAGAACACATGCCTCCAAGACAGTTTTTATGTTTTCCATTGAAACCTCCACTACTCCTATAGTGTATGTCATACCAATAAATTCTATACATGTGTACCCATGACTATTAAGTAATGTCATAGTGCATATTTTTTGAATTGACATGATTTACACCATAACACTTTGTATGAAATGTTAGTAAATGAAAGCACACATGAATAAAGTACAATGGTAGAATCATCATCAATAATTTCATGGTCATAAAATTTAATCATAGGTTATTTTACTTATGTATTTGTAAATTTACTAATAAGATCATCTCCAGGATGAGGCTCCTAAGCTTTAGGAGTATATGAAGAAAAAAGAAGATGTGCATTTCAAGTCATTTATACCTCAGGATCATCCTTGGCTTCTTGTGCTTCATATTTTTAAATATAATATTAAACATCTTAATATTCATATTAGGTTGTAAAACTAAATCATTAGTAGGTATTTTACCCTAATTTGGTTTTAGAAACACTAATAGGTAAAAAACTAGTATGTGACTTCATATTACTAAATATGGTATTTGAGCATGAATCTAAATGTAAAATATTGAAATAGATCACTATGATTTGAAAATTGGAATATGCTAAATTTAAAAAATTTTAAAACGTATAACTTATAATGCCCAAAATTTCACCCAAATAAAACCCATAAAAACACTACTAATTATTTTCTTTCCTTCTACAACACTAACTCCACACAATTAATACTTCAACCATTAACACAACAATACTAATGTACACATCTAATACATGTGTATTCTAATCCATCATCCACAAGTAAAGGCAAAATTAAAGGTATAAAAACACATTCAAGGTATGTTATATGCAATTTAGAGGCTCACCTTCTATTTTTTTTTTTAAAAAGAATAAATATGTTTGACAAACAAGATGTGACTAAGCTGTGTTGAATACACTAGAATCGATGTGTAAGACTACACTTAAACTTGATACTCAAGGGATATCAAGTATTGATTAGACTAATGAAACCAAAACTAAAGCTCATCCAAAATGGTATGAAATGTGATCCATCAACAATTTATTGACACCTTGGTTTTTACAACTATAACTGTAAGCATGATAAAATTACGTAAACAACCAAAATCCTAATTATCCCAACCTCAAATATAATAAACGAACTACCCATGAGTACACTATTCAAGGTTAACCATTCATGGTGAAGTGGAATTAACCAACCACGGTGCACTTGACTAATTCAAATCACAATAAAGTTATAATTTAGTTAAATCACATATCAAATGGTGATTGATAAAATACTCCCATAAGGTGAAAATTATTTAAAAATTTTGATTTGTATTTTATTAGGTACAAGTTATGACTAGGAACCTACAAAAATAATCTCTAGCAATTTAAATGATAAAAATAATCATGTTCCAAATGGGTTTTAATGTAGAAAACTATTTTGCTAATTAATTTCCTAAATAAATTGAGTTTGGAATTGATTTAATACAAAATAGTAAAAACATATGAAATTCTTAAATAAAATTTTCTATATTAATTTAAAGGTAAAAACAATTGTTGCCAACTACCATTTTCTATATTTATATTAAGATTTTGTGTGTTTTATTTAGGTGAAATTTTGGGCATTACATTTTGATTATGGATGAGGGATTATAATACGTGTGTATTTAATGCATGCATTAGTATGGTTGTGTTAATGGTTGAAGTGTTACTTGTACAGAGTTAGTGTTGCACAGGAGAAGACAAAAATTAGTAGTGTTTTTATTTATTTTATTTGGGTGATATTTTGGGTATTACATAAGTACTTATATTTTTGAATTTACTATCTAATTGTGATGAACTCTAATAGTGGAAACATACTAAATCAAATGTGTGATTCATCCAGATCTAGGATTATGTTCTTGTATGTGCATGGTAATTTCCATAAAATTTATGATAGTATCAAATATAGATATGGACCTTTAGTGGTTGATATCTACCTATGTCTAAAAAGAGTTTGTGACCATACAGTCACCTTCATCTACCTCTAAAATGTCTTTGTGTGCAATTTCAAACCTTGATGATGTGTGAAACTCCATAAATTAGTCACTTTCACCTTGAAATGCTAGGTGTGCTTATGATAACTAAAAACATATCAAAGGTGGGAAATTTTAATATTTTGAGCTAACACCAATCACCCCCATTGATGATTGATTGTTTCCTACATGTCTAATACTTTAAGGAGGGTTATCAAGCCACACATAATTTTACACCTAGTGTCATTGTGAAGTTGTGATCTTTCACTATATGAATGGAACTAATGATTTAAATTTGATACTTGACAATGCATGTTTTGAATTAGCTTTAGTATGCTTTAGACTTGGTTGTGGGATTCCAAAAATTGATGGTTTGAAAATTTGGAGGAATAAGGTAGTTTTAATCAATATTCAATAGTGTATAGATGTCTACCAAATATGTTCCATGTCCACTATCAAGTGAGACATTGATTTACATATATATGAGTCCAATTGGCTAATTTATCATGATACCCACATGTTAGGTATATGGGATAACCCTAAATAAAGTTTTGATTTTGAAAAGTAGTCATTCTAGATAGAGGGTCACTATCATCAAGTGTAGGTTAGTATCAACAAGAGATATTGGGGAGATGAAAAATAATGGGGGACAAAAGTGGGAGCTTAAAGAAATAAAATTTTTCTTCTAAAAAGAATAATTATTGAACTTTGAGAGAATTTTAGAGACACTTATAAAATAAATTTTATAATGAATCAATAATATGATTTGTGTAATTTTGAATGCAGTTTCTAAATATATATATTTTCAAATACCCATATTATAAAAGTGGGTGAAATGGATGCATTTATGATTATGGTATGACATTTTGTATGAAAATATAAGGAGATTGCATGTTTATGAACACATTTTTTTAGTAAACAAAAGAATTGTTGTATGAAATTTCACATATGGATAGATGAAATGTTGAATATTGAGAATATATATATATATATATATATATATATATATATATATATATATAAGGAATATAAGGAGAGTTATGATTATGGTATGACATTTTTTATGAAAATATAATGAGATTGCATGTTTATGAACACATTTTTTTAGTAAACAAAAGAATTGTTGTATGAAATTTCACATATGGATAGATGAAATGTTGAATATTGAGAATATATGTATGTATGTATGTAATTTTTAAATAATTTTACAAATCAAGATAGCTAGAAAATTGGATTTGCAAGTGTATGAACACAAATTTTTGACCTTAACTTATTTAAAAAAAAAATTATTTTTTTTAAAGTATAGTTGATGATGTGTAGATTGCTTAGATATAAGTTTTATTAACTTTTGATTAATTGTTAAAAAATTATAAATGTATTTGTAATGATATGTATATAGTATATAATGAGGAATGTTGTACATAAATTAAGCAATAATTAAAAATAATAGGTTGACATTATATATATATATATATATATATTCAAAAACTACACATTCCCATCAACAAACCCATATATTTTTTTAAAAAATAATAAAATCTACCTAATTAGATGTGTCGACGAAGATGAAAAATACTCCTAAATTTCCTTAAAACCATGTGGGATACTCCATGGCTGATTTTAGGCTAGGTTTGGACCTCCTCAAGCCTATACCCAAAGCAATTTTGGACATAAAGTGTAAAATTGAAAGACTAAAATGTTAAAATGGTAAACACCCTTTGGAAAGGGTGTACACCCTTTGAAAGAATTTTTCATAGGGGAAATTCACATATGTAAAAAGTTTGAAATGAAAGGGCATACACCCTTTTGCAAGATGTTTCTTGATTTTTTATTGTTTGGTTGTATTAATGATATTATATATTTAGTAAATTAAATTTAAAGTATAAGAATATTAAATGTAATACATTTTATATTATTATACTTAAAATTATTTTACTAAATAAAAAAATTAGGGCCACTCTGCATCTTATGAAATTGATTCCAAAGCTGTAGTAATTACTATTTAGAAGTTAGTTTTTCAAAATTTATTATGCTTAATACTTATTTTTGAAAATTTAAAGATTGGATGATAGAATGAAAAATTAAATTTAAAATCATGTTACATATGTAATAGATATATACCAGAGTATGCCCTACCCAATTGAGTACTTGAACTTGAAGGAAGATTCTTAAATAATTTATGATGTTTTCAATCAATGGTTCTATCAATATGCTTAAATGACTACCCTGTAGCATGTAACATGTAGCATACTTATAGTCATGATATGGTCACTCATACATGACATTTACTGTATACCTATTACTACATGTATGTATGCAATCACTCATACATGACATCTACATCTAATCATAATATGATAACTTATATAATACATTAATGTAACTAGTCACCCTAGTACACTCCATTCAAAATATAATGAATCGAAACACCATTCAAAATTCATCTTAAAAAGATACTATTCACTCCAAAACAAATGTTAGATAGATGGGTCAATGCATGCATTCTTCAATTCTAATCTCATGCATTATTCCAAAGTCTCATATAATAAAGACATATTATATACTTCTAAATTCACATAGGATACTCCCTCATTCACCCTCATCATCCTTCATCATCACTAATCACTCCCTCATCAATCCTCTTATGATGCATTTTATCATGCTCATCATCCCTAAAAATGAGCATGATTATCATCGGTTCCTTATGAGAATCATGACATGGATTTTAACTTATAATTAATATTAGGTATATTGCTATTTGAATTCTTATGTGGTAAAATAAGTTAAAATAAAAGGAAACTTTGTAATCCCCCCTTGATTTAAAATCAATGTTTTGTATACTCAGTTTTAGAAAGAAATAGTAAATGTATGAAATAAACTATGTTTCTTATTTAATGCAAGATCAATTTTGGCTTCAAATTTAATTTTTCCTTGGATTTTAATATTTTTATTTGTTGGCTTGGATCTCTAGTTAATCTAACAAGAGTGGTGGGTTGATGTTCAAGTCTTTTGAACGAGTCTAGGCTTTGGCCTCGAGCCACTATAAGTGTTGTCGATACCCCATTTCCAACTCACCCACCTACTAATAGAATTTATGACATGTGTTTTGTATTTTCCTAATGGTTACTAGATTTGACCTTTAAAACTATTGAATCTCACCCACTTATCACTCTACTCTACAGATGTTGAGAGTGTAGTTCTTGTGATAGTTCCTTATTGGTATTAATATTTTTTTGAGGAGTAGGTGAAAGCCTTATTTTGGCCATAGTTATTTTATTTATATTTGGGTTATAAACATTGATTGAAAGGGCTAGATCATTTTATATCTTCTCATGTTTACAAGTTATTCTCAAAGAATGATGTGGGTTGTAAGTATAAATTATTAGCATTCATTCCATTGAGCTTATACTAGCACATTTTCTCCTTGCATTGAAATCTTTACGATTTTTTGGGAATTAAAATGGAATATTGGATTTATCTTCCCTTCCAATACAATGCTTTGCTTTATAAATTTTCTATAAAACTTGGTTGTCGATCTATTTAGGTTGAGTGTGAATGTTTTGGATGTTGTTTGATCAGATAATACATCTCCTAGTGGCTTCCAAATATATGTATAATTAGTGTGTTGTAATAATATTTCATCCCATTTTTGTTTAGTTAACTTCCTCTTCTTCACCCTTTGTATTTTTCCACTTTATTTATCAAAATGGGTGCTCACTTTTTGTAATTATATGATAACAAGGCCTTGTTTGTCATTCTGCCCAGCTTGATAATATTTTACCCATTTAGGAACCATAATATACCCTCATTCAACTTGGTTAAATGGTATATTCATAGATATAAGGTGGAGTGATACTTGGGGGTAGAATTGATGCAATTAATTAGATAGGAAAGTGGAGAAGGGTCTAAGAAGAACTACCAATGCTTGTATCATTCCTCTACGGTGTAGTCATCACAATATATGTTATTTATCCTAAATTTATTGAAATGTTCATAGTGGAGTACTTAATGGGAGTGGATTATGGAAATGAGATTTATAGTTGAGAGGTTGGACTTGAAAGGGAAGGTGGCCTTGAGAGGGATGGCCAAGTAGTTCATGTGTAGAGGTCAAAACCTCTATACCCTATGTTTTAAGTTCAAAAGAGGAACCTAAAATCATGGGACTAGTGACTTAAACAAAACTATGAATTTTTCCTTGAGTAGGGATTATAGGTATTGAGTTTGCATCAAGTATTACTAGTCTTGAGTAAACTAATAAATTTAACTAAAGATAAAATGTTTTTTCAAGGCCCAAGTGGGTAGGATTGGATTTTAAAATTATAGGGTACATCTACTCAATTCATATTTATATAGGGTTCGAAAGAATTTATGCATCGTTACGCATTAGATTTTGGATATTTTTTAGTTTTAAATTATATTTGTAGGTCCTATTTAAAGTTTTACATATTTGGAGGGAGTGGATTTGAGGAACACATTACTTATTTTGATTATAATAAGAATAATTGTGACTTAGGTAAGATAAGCCCTACTATACTACTAGGTTGAATGGTTTTAATTTACTGGTGGAAAGTAAGTTTGTCATTGATTTGGTTTCTGAAGATGAAGATAATAATGAAGTTGTAAAAGTGAGAGAAAAATATATGTAAAAAATAGAAACCCTATACCCATGATAACTAAACAATTTTCCCTCTATAATACTATTGACATTGTTTGAGTTTGTAGGTTTGGTTTCATTATCATAATAGTATGTTTACTAGAATTGTGAGTCTCACATATACTAATTACACGATAGGCCAACCATCTAATCTGAAGACTAAGGCTAGAAAAATGAGTTTAAAAAACCTTAATATATTTATTTTTGGATTATTATTACCAAATCAAAAAGAGATAAGGTAGAGACTGATTAATGATGATGAGGGACAATGAGGGCCAATTTTGTAAGATCAAAAAGTCATGAATTAGTGTGTAAAAAATACTCCTCATCACTACGAGGAGAATGACTCCATGATTTTTGAGTGTACCAATGACATGGAGAAGGAGGACTATCTCATGCTTGGATAACTATGACAAGACCCTTTTTTATTGTGTTTCTTTCATTTGAAAGAGAGAGAAGCAAGTATTTAAGAATTTTTGAGTTTTTAGCTTTGCATTAATTACCCAAGGAACACTATACTTATACTTATTACATTTATTTTGAAAAGGGAATATATCCTTTAAAAACAAAGTTTTATTTTTTTCATGTTGTTCTCTATTTTCTCCCCCATTATCCTACATCTACCCATTACTACTTTTGATTCTAAGAAGAAAAATTATGTCTTAGGGAAGATATGACCAACTACTAGGATGAAGGGTTTTAATCTATTGGTGTAAAGTATATTTATCATTGATTTAGTTTATGAAGACAAATATAATGATGAGTATGTAGTGTAGTGGGAGAAAATATATGGAAAAAACAAAAACCCTCTACCCATGGTAATTAAAAACATTTCCCTCTACAATATTGCAGACATCTTTCAAGTTTACAGGTTTGGTTTCATTTATCATAATAATATGTTTACTAGAATTTTGAATCTCACATATACTAATTAAATTTTAGGCCAACTATATCTTATGATTATTAAGACCAAATAAATGAGTTATAAAAAAACTTACTTATTTTCTTTCCCTAAACCCTAAACCCTGACCTAAAAACTATTAAAAAACTCTAATCATAAAACCCTAAAATCCTAAAAAATAAGTGCTAAAATGAAAATGATGATGGATGTCTAAAAATTATAATGGAGTGACTAGGTTAATAAGGTATGATGAGATAATGATTATGGATTATGAGGGATGATGAGATATAATGGAGTGATTATGGATAATTAAGTACAATGAGGATCACAAGGGTGTGACTAGGTATGATGAGGTATGTTAGTTGTTGATGGAGTAATTAGGGATGATGAATGATTATGAGGGATAATGAGGAAGTGATTATGGATGATTAAAAATTATGAGAGTATGATTATTTATAATTGCCAATGATGAGGGAGTGATTAGGGATGATGAGGAATAATGAGGGAGTGACTAGGGATGATAAGCATATATAAATGAGTAATTATGGATGATGAGGGATGATGAGAGATGATGAGGGCTGATGCAAGAGTGGTTAGGGATTATGAGGGTTGATTATAAAATGACTATGTAGGATAAGGGATGATGAGATCCAATTAATAGTGACTAAAGATGATAAGGGATGATAATGGCCAATGAGGGAGTGATTAGGGATGATGAGGGATAATAAGGGCTAATGAGGTGGTCAATAGGAATGATAAGTGATGATGAGGGTAGATGAGGGAGTTATTAGGGATGTTGAGGGTCAATAATGGATAATAAAAGGTCAATGAGGATGTGATTAGGTATAATGATGGCCATTGAGGGAGTGATTAGGAATGATTAGGGAGGATGAGGTATGATGAGGGATAATATATGCCTTTGATACTTTTTTTCGATCATCCTTAGTCACTCATTTTTATATATAAGTTATAATTCCCCATATTATTTAAATATATGACATGATTAATGTTCCCTCTCATTTATATATAGATGATAATGTCCCTTTCTTGATTTTGAAGCATCCCTTAATAATTCCCCTTCTTCATTTTCCCTAGATTTGATAATTCCCACTCTACTAATTTCCAAGCATGGGAACTACATTATGGGTTTGATAGAATTAATCCAATGATCATTGATAATATATAAACCTCTACATACATTATCTATAAAAAATTAATCAACCACTATATATGTATTAATATATTCAAGTTTTTTCACTACTTGATGTGGATTAAAAAATTTATTTGCAAATAAACAACTATGATAGTGTTTACTACAATAATGAGCAAATATTCATCAATAAATATCATGAACCTTTGTAACTATGCCAATTGTAAACTAGTATAGCCTATAGGTGCAGAACCAGTTTCATGACTCATGACTCTTAAAATGCGTATATGTACATGAACTAGTATCATACCCCCTAAATTCACACCAATTGATATAGAATTATATTCGCACACACACACACACACACACACACACACACACACACACACACACACACACAGATATATATATATATATATATATATATATATATACATACATATATAATCTAAGACCTTGTATCTTAAATGAATGTAGATGTGAAAAACCAATAATTTATGCTTTGTAATATGTGTAAATATGGTGATGCATATGCACTAAAGTGTATATGAATATGTAATTAATTCCTTGTAAATTAAGTTCATATGAATGGTATATGACCCCATAATTTTTACTAATGTGTCAATACTTGTCATGTAATTGAAATCATCTGATATTTAAACCATTCTGAATATCTAAATTATATATTGTGATTCCAAATTTTCATTTTTTATTAATGAAGGCTTATGTCTCTATAAAAATACTAGTGTAATTTCCAATTATGATATGGAGGATGTGTTTTATAACTTATTCATCTAAAAATATAAATTAATTGTATCATGTCATTCATAAAGATAACATCATGTATAATCATGTGAACATGTGGAGTGTATGTTACTATAATAATGTATATGTTAATAAAGGTGTGTATGTAAAATATGTAGTGTATGGAATATAAGTATAATTTTTATATACATTTATTGATTAATCACATAGCATTAAACATCATTTAACAATAACTAAAGAAGACTATGTAGTAAAAGTGCATGATATGGATCATGGTACCACACAATGTCAACAAGCTCAACAAGTGTAACAATATAAACAATATCCAAGTTAGTGTTACACATAATTCCAAGGAACACATATAAATTAAATTAACATATATAAAAACAAGGTCAATCTATGCATACAAGGGACATAAATATGTCGTGAACAATGAACATAAATATGTCAAATCAAAAAAGACCAAGGACCACATGCAAAGGACATAAAAATGTAAAAAATAAGGGAAATAAATATGTCATGTCAAATAAGTAAAAGGGATGCACACAATAGATAATAAATTCCTATCCTATCATTTAATGAAAACATCATATATGAAGTATAGAACAAGTAAAATCTAGTTTATGAACTCCATATGTATCGAGGTCACATCCTAGTAAAATAACATATTCATGTAACACTTTATAAGATATGAGTAACTAGAAAGATATACGTAGGAAATAAACATATATAAATATGTTAGATAGGTCATAAAAATATATATCATGTGATAGTGAAACCTATGGAATAAGATGCTCCCATTATTGGCATGGCCACTAGGTATAGAAAAGTCTAACATCTATATGTCCATATGTAACATATATGTCCTACATCACACTTATATATAGTGAAATGCATATATTTATGAAAATAATATTTCATATACCAAAATATGATAAATAACATATGTAAATAACATTTCTAATAATCATGTCATGCCTAGGTCCTGATTTTGATTTTTTTTAATATTTTGATTTTTTTAATATTTTAAACTTTTTTGTATTTTTTAAATATTTTAAAGTCAATTAAGGCCAATTATAAATGGTTTTAAAAAATAAAATAATGTAATGTATTCAAAAAATTGAAAAAATGAGTCAAGGCATAGTCTGCACTAGGTGTGATATCATGGTACTGTGGAGGAAGTAAAATTAAGCAATATGCCCCTAATGTATATAGTTATTGCAAAAATGTAGCTTAACCATATATATAGAGATAAGAATTTGAATTACCACAATGTGTAATAATCAATGTACCCTCATTTTATATGTATATATAGATGTACATAATAATGTAGGATCAAGTGGATACCATACCACATATGAATAGTCAATATGAAAGAGTGAGCAATTAAAATGCCACTAAAAATGTGAACTAGAATCATTGTAGGATAATTTTCATGTAAGGATTAGGAAAAAAATTAAGAGGCAAGGGCCAAGTGAAAATAAAGGCAAGGGCTACAATATTGTTCAATGTAAATGCATATGAGAGCATATGTGTCAAAATATAAAAATAAAATAGATGATTAATTTGAGAGGCTACGTATAATATATAATATTAAAGTTTAACCAATTATTATTGTAACAAAACTATCCCATGGAGTTCCTTCATATAATACATGATCCCATATATAATTATAAGTTGAATCACCAATTGGAATTTGGTTCTTATTTATATGTCATATATCATATTTTGAAGAAATATTTTATGCTTTGGTTACTTTATTTGAACAAAATCCTCTTGAAATGATAATAGTCACACATGCATGCTAAAATGTAACATAGTCATGATTTCTACCTATTATTTTCCCCATTGATCTTATTCATGATCTTCCTAGTTTTTCAGTGTATTGATATAAAGTAGAGTCAATGTGAAATATAATAGAACATGTTTTGATCCCAAGTGTTACTAGAAACTATGTATATCCCATTAATTTATTAGGTTTGGTATTCTTGTTCAAATGTTTAATGTCATGCCCAAGATACTGGAGAAGTGTCATGATATATATATTGACTTAGTGTATGTATCTAATGTTGATAGTGGATAACCACTATCAACACTAATTTTTATTTTCCTCTTCAAGTACAAATAATTAATAATATGATGTCCATACACTCTATGACATGGAAACTAGTATTTTTATTTCCTTAAAGGATGCATAGAAGGAAATATGATCAAATTGTTTTGAAGCATTTCCTTTAGAATCTCACTTGATCTCTTATGAGCCTTATGTAAAAAAAAGAAACGTTAATTTCAGATGTATTATTTTATTAAATATCTTCGTGAAATGAAATATTTTGAGGTATAAATCCCTTGAATGGAGATGTAGATATATGATTAACACTAAAATTTCAAGGATTTACTCTATGTATAATATTTCCTTTAAGTGATGTATCTTTTAAACTTAGATCTTAATTTTAAATTTATAACTTCTCTATG